>JBBDHG010000190.1:1215000-1422500 GCA_037951165.1 Lophius americanus | reverse complement strand
TTGATTGAATTAGACAAAGAAACCTCATGAGGAGAAAAGGGACTGAATGCAATCATATTCCCATTAGTGCCAGGCAGGATGAGAGAAGCACGTGCTAGCCTTTTCTTCTAGCCTTATTCTTATTCCGCATTAATTACTGTTCAATTCACACATTCTCTGCGCCTGTCTCTCTGACTCTCTTTCTCTCTCCCCACTTTCTCTCTCTGTGCACCATTTTCAGCTTCTGCTCCCAACAGCTTTGAATTAAACTCTGAATAAGGCGTCAGCCAATGGTCCGAAGATTATTAGACTTATTGAACACCGCACTTATTATTATTCCTCCCACTGATGGTGGCACCGACCCGGACACTCCCGATGCTTCCAGCTACGACTGATGTTGGTATTGTCCCGAACTGTTTTTCAGCTGTTCCCTTTGAGGATTGGGACTTTTTTGCCCGGGATCGCTTGCCCACTTGCTAGCCCTCCTTCACGCCCTTCACTGGCTTCCCTTTTCCTCCAGGATCCACTACAAAATCTCTCTCCTCACCCACCAGTGCATCGACCGAAATGCTCCAGTCTACCTAAAGGAACTCCCCACCCAGCAAACATCAAGCCGAAACCTCCGGCTCACAAAATGACAACCTCCCCCATCCCCCCAGAACCGAGGGGGGACCGGTTCTGGGGGGATGGAGGACCATGGGAGACTGCGCTTTCTGCTCTGCTGCCCCTCGTCTGTGGAACTCACTTCCAGACCACCTCAGGACTCCACAGACTGTTGAAGCATTCAAAAAAGGCTTAAAGACATTTCTCTTTCAGAAAACGTTTTTCTACTGTTGAATTTTAAGTGTTTTTATACTTTTTTTATTTTATTTTATTCTCCTGCTTTCAATCTATAGCACCTTGAGATTTGTAACAAATGAAAAGTGCGTTATAAATCAAATTTATTATTATTATTATTGTCAAAGCCTGAGTCACTTTACCTCCAATACTCATCCAATTTACTTGCTTTCAACACATTGTCTATGAGGAAAAAACATTCACCTACTGCCTATTTTATCCTGCTTTACTGACAGATGCCATTGTAAAAAGAAAACCGATGTTATTCATTTCATACATCAGTGGTTGTACTTTAATGTAAAACATGTCTGTGGGTCCAGAGGCAGCTGCAGTAAATAGATCATGTTTTTACACAAAATGCTGTTTTTCTTACATAACTTCATATTTAATTTTAGGAGTTTAATCTGGGGGACTTGCTTGCAGGCCTTTCTGCGATATAGCCTTGCTGACAGGGACGACAGCGTAGGACTAGTTTTTTACACCGGAACAGAAGTCCAAACAAACCTGCTTCCCAGTATTGCTGCTGAATGGAATGTGGAGAAACTGTGCCCTTGTCCGCTGTTCATGTCCCTCTATTCAGATTTACTGGACACAATAACCATCATTTCAGAAACCTTGGGTTCCTGTGTAAGTATGTTATTCATATCTCTTCACCTTGAACAAATCCCAAACGGTTTAAATAAAGATGACGCACACCTTTGGAAGACTGTGCTGGCCAGTAGAATGCCTATCACCAACTACTGGCTTCAGCAAGGCTGCCTCACTGCCGGTGTCTGTATAAAAAGTGTCAAACACGTACATCTACTTGAAAAAATGTTCTACTCCATGACACTCCAAACAGAACTGTGAAAATATGATGGAAAAGGGGGGCCTTTATTTGGCTAAACAGACAGATCATTTATAATTCTTATTCTTTCAGAATTGATACTTTCATCAGGTAAAGTGTATTGACTCATCCAATGACCACTGTTATTTTATCAACCCTTTCATGTCACTATTTCCTTTCAAAAATGTCACCACTTGACTGAACCTGTTTAACATATGACCCAGTGGCAGCATGTGTCATAGCTGAGTTCTGAGACCTGAGCCTGGATGTGTCTATTGAAGCACTCTTCAAATTATTTTTCTAAGTCAAGGTTGGTCAACGTTGAATGCACAGCTCTTAGGCTGGCCACTGCGATGTCACATTGAGTTCAGATGTCCTTGGTTGACTCTTTGAGGTTGTAAGTACTTCAACTCCCGGTTACAAAGGTTCAAATAAGTTCAGACGCGGGGTTACATTAAAATGCATGCAGTATCACAAATGATATCACTACTATGATTATGTCATGGGTTATGCTTATTTTCTGTAAATATAATTATGTCAGAGAATATACTTTCCATGGCTTTGATTAAACTAGACAGCAGTTTTTCCATTTACACATATATAGACTAAAGAGTAAGGGGTCAAGGATGGAGCCATGGTGGACACCACATGTCAAAGGGGCCACCAAAAAGTGGCATTAACCACAGCTTTTGATGAAGTCCTACTCGGTAATAAGGATTTTTGATGGGGGGGGGGGGGGGGGGGCATTTCATGGCATATAAAGACTTACTAAACTAAAACATGTCAATGAAGAAAACAATTTTAAAAGGGTCAAATAGTTTTCAAATAAACATGCGTCACCTAAATGGTTAAGGGGTTTCACTTTATAATGAAGTATGTAACAGTGAGCTGATCTAATTAAAATGACTATTTTCCATTAAAGATTTTTTAAACTGTTTTAAAATATTATCATTTTATGGTAAATTTAGAGTGTTTAAAATATTAAATGAATAAATGAAAAAGAATAATGAAAATAAATAATTTTTTGGGTGAGGACATTTAAGGGTTGAAAATATGATTGTGAGGGTCAGACTATCAGTCCCTGATCAGTCAGATCAGGGACTGATTATTTAGGTTATTTATTATTGAATTTTTATATACTATATTATTTTAGGTTCAATGATATAATGACGGCACTGGGCAACCCTGGCAGAGCAATAAGCTTTCAGAGCTCTATCTAGTTTAAATGGGTTCAATCTAAATCTTGCTTTTCAACGTTCAAACGTCTCGTTTAAAAGACCAACAAACAAACATTTTCTGAAGATTTGGAAACCTGGACTTTACGATTCATACTGTTTTTTCCATCTTTTCCTGACACACACAAACAGATACTAACACACACACACACAATTTCTGCAGTCAGAGGAGAGTTGTTGCCATAAAGACATTTGACCACAGCTGGCTTTCAATCTAAATTTAAATTTAGTCTTTTAAACTTCACTTCACTTCACTTTTTGTGAAGATTAATGAAATATGGGAACATTTTGGACCCGTATGAGTCTCCAGGCAATAGGGGCAACAAGTGGTTTCATTTTCATAACATTCTCACTTTTGGAATAAATTTGTATTTTGAAAGTTGCATGATTGGAGTGTTAACCTTCACTCAGGTTTATTTGCTGTAAGACTAACATCGCCAGTCCTTGAAATAGAAATATTCAACAACAGACTGTACGTTGGTATTGTTCTATATTCTAGTGGATATCTGGCAGGGCCCATCTTTGAACATGTACACTGATCAGCCACAGCATTATAACCAGTGTTGAAGGCAGAATAGCTTTGATTATCTCTTAACAATGGCGTCTTTCAGTTGCTGGGATATTATTAGGCAGCAAGTGAATACTGTATTAGGCCATAGTTTTATCCTGAAGTTAATGCATTGGAAGTAAGGCTGAAATGATGATGGCTAGATTGTTAAGGCTACAAACAAGAAGGAACCTAGTGGAGACAAAGACAGGAAGAAGTAACAGTTAAAGTTTGTTTATTTTGAGTAGAGGAATTTTCTTCGCTGATCACCGATTCTTTATAAAGTTTGGACGAATTCGATTTGTTTATTCTTGAACGTTTTGAAACCATAATTCACAGAATATACAGATGGTCTCACACAGCGGGACGGTGGGCGGCTGTGCACTCTCGCTAGCTTTAGCCGCTCCACTTGAAACTTGGTATGTTCCTCTGTGTGATTAAATTTGAAATGTCTGATTAAGTGCGTTTTGCCAAGCGTTTTTCGGGGGCTGCTCCACTTATTATTGTCCGTAATTCGTCCGTACTGGTGTTTCAGATTGCACGCTTTGTGTTTTCTTCATTCACCGTGAAAGATTAGACCTGCTTAAGCCCAAATTTTCTTGAGTTAAGTAGGAAACACTTACCACTTAAATGCACTCTTTAAGTCTTAAAAGAGCATATTTCATATTACGCCCCACCTAATTCATTCGCTGTATTTGATTAAGCATTTGACTCACTGGTAATCCTCCAGCCATTTTTTTGAAGCAGCTTTCTAGAGTCAAAATGATCCTGTCTAAAATACTTATGTTTCTGGGGTTTCAGTGTAGAGTCTTTACTGTCTCTTCCAATGTTTCGGTGTAGATTATTGTATTTTTTCTTCATGAAGCATATTGGTAGCAGTGACGGCCTGGAAGTGAAAACTGCGTCACCAGCTGTCAGCTTTCTAAAATTGAGTGATTAGAACCTGTCCGCTCACTGGAACCATTGCTTTTTTTTGCTTTATTATTTGAGGAGACTCATGCCAGATCTCACTTTCTTCCCTCAAAAGCTGCAAGGATTCAGAGTCTGCAGCGACAAGCATGGCTGCTCTGTGACAGCTGTGTGTTACTATCGTGTCAGGATGTAGGCTTTTTAAAACATTGAATTTCACTCTGGAAGAATAAAGTATCTTTGTATCCAAAAACTCCTTCCTGACAGTTTGCATATCTCCTGATGGACCGCTTGCTTCTTGTTACATAATACAGCAAGCACCAACCGGCCTCTACAACCCCTCCACAGAAATGGAAAGAAACTAACAACTAAACAAAATAGATTTATTGTGTGTTTTTTTTTCTTAGGATTGCCTTCATTATCATTGCCATGAGGTGTTCCATCTCAGGCATGAAACATCTGCTGTTTGCTCTCTTTGTACAACTGACAATTATCGGCGTTGTGTACAAACATTTTTCATGCTAATCCTTTTCCCCATCATTGCACATTCATCATTCATTGGACTCTGTCGGCGCAATATTTTAGGATGATACCAAAAATGTCAGCAATATAATGTATGTGCAAGTCTGATTGCTTTTGTTTTTCTGTTATATGGACTGTTCGCCGCCACTCTTCCATAACTTAAATGGCTGTGGTTTACTCCGTGACATGTTTTTATGGTAAACAACGCTTTGATTTGCAGCAGACTTTAATGGCTGGGAGCTGTAATACCGAGAATAGAAGGACAGACCTGCTATCACATCATCAGTTTGTGTGACTCAAAGAAGGAGGGAAAAAAATCAAATCTCTATGCAACGTGCTCCATTTTCATTTTCAATTCGTGTCAACAGATGCCACTTGTTGTTTTAAGTGGCGATGTGTCACAAAGCAATAACTGTTTCCATGCAGCTGCGTATTTTTGAATACATACTCGTTTGCTAAGCAAGATGCATTAAAACATACTCTTTGGAAATGAGGAAGAAAAATAGTTTCTAGAACTGGTGATGGGATATTTTTCTAAATGAAGACAGCTTAGGCCCATCACAGTAGGGTAGCGCAGGGAGTTCTTTTTTTACTGAATAGCTTGCATCAGCGTCTTGCCTAGAGAAGGGCAAGTTAGCATCAGAAAAGCTGAACTGCTATATTCCAGTTTATTCAGATGAGCAGGTGATTGCTGTTTTATATTTTGCACATTAGGATACCAAAGACAGCTCTTCATCTGACCAGTTAAATTTGACTTCGCTGAAGGGAACATTGCCTGCCAGCAAACCAGGGGGTCTTGTGTCATCCATTCCCTTCATTGCTTGGACATCCAATTCCAGCTGTACATAGTCCTCCATTTCTTCATTTGGTGGATGAATGAGGCTCAGGAAATGTGGGGATTTGCAGCTTCAAAGTTTTGTCAATATAAAGCCTCCGGGTTACAACATAGTGTATCTGTAGCTGGGGCTGGAGCTCTGTCATACGATGCAGAATGATGTCCTGCAGGCGCTCTTTGAAGTGCTGGTCTACATACGCCCTATACGTGATCAGTCTCATACACCTTATGAGGGTCAGCATCTGCAATAGCAGTTGCCCTTCCATGCCTCCTGGCAAACAGTCTAGGGCAGACATTTTAAACTCAAGGCCCGCACAATAATTCAATTTTGAGATAAAATATCTATAATAACTGGCCCGCTGGCATACAGTACAAACACAACAGATACTGCAAATCCCAGAAGACACTGTGATAAACGATACATCAATTAAGAGCACCAGCTCTCCTTCCCTTTCCTCTGCTGTCAGATATCAGAGTTTATCCAGTCAGTCCAATAAACTTTAGTCTTATCTTTAGAAGAGATGTTAAAATAATAGTATGTAGCACTGGCACATTAGTAAATAGAACCCACATTTTAATTAACTGGCGAGTGTCTTTACGTCCTCCTGCTGTTCAACACGTGTTGGTGCTTTTCAGCAAAATTTTCAGCAAAATTTTCAGCAATTTCTTTTTATTTTATCTGTAATTTCACTTTCTCTATTCCCTTGGTTTGTTCAGAATTCTATAATTCTCCATATTTCTAACCGGCACTAATCATCGATCTCACATCGCACCAGTTTTAGCCTCAATGTACTGGCCGCCCGTCAGGTACAGAAGATTTTAAGATACTCCTGATCACCTAAAAGGCTCTTCATGGCTTAGTTCAGGGGTATTCAAATACAAATCTTAAAGGTCCATAAATGTTTTTTCAACGAGTCAAAGGTCCATTTATTATTTATACTTTTCTCCATTCTGAATTAAACCTTTCCAAACGGCAATGTCAGTTGCCTGTTTACATTACTTATGATCTTTTCCGACCAGGTGTTTACATGCATCAACTCATCTAATCGGAAACACTTTCATACATGTGCAGACGATCCAAACTCCTGTTCATAAGGTGGCGATAATGTTTCGGTGACTTGGGCGCCGACTTCCAACAAGTGCCCAGAGAAGAATATGGGCGTGCGCGGAAGTTACTTTTCACCCATCTAACCTTCCAAGTATGTTAAAATATTTCCATGTTGGAATGACTAAATTACTCTCTGATGCAGACCTGTACTATTTTGAAGACGGCGTATTTAAAAAGCATCTCTGAAAAAACTTAGGGGAGCATAACGTTGCTGAGCATGCCAGATACAACTCAACCAGAAAGCTTTCTGAAACAGCGTTTACATGCAGCAACTGGCTATCAGAAAGGCTTTCTGAGAGGATTAAGACTGCCTCCTTGCAAAGGAATGAAATCTACTTCAGAAAGGTTCTTTCCATTCGGTAAAGGGTGTTTACATGCAGCATTTTCTTTCCCATTAGACGTCTTTTACGAATCTAATCAGAATTAGGCGGTCCATGTAAACCCCCCTGTCACACGTTCAGCTCAGGGTCCGCAGATAGGCAGCTTGGCCCGCGGTTGGCATCCCGCCAGCGGGCCGTCCATTGAGGGCCGCTGGCTTAGTTCAAGCATAAACAGCCACAAACCAGCCCCTCAGGTCTAACATCCAGCTCTTGCTTTCAGTATGTTTAACAAATCTCAAAATCAAAGTGACCACGCATTCACTGTTCTAACCTCTAAACTATGGAACAACCAAGCCCCTCCCCTCATATTAGCAGAGTCTGTTGACTCCTTTAAAAAAAGTCCTAAAAACCCATCTTTAACAACTGGCTTTTCCACAATACAAATGTTTGATGTATGTGAAAATGTTCTGTTTTGAGATTTGTATATTTATATACTGGATCGCTTATTTTATGCTTTTCTTTTTTCTTGTCTTCTTCTTCTTTCTTTGTTTCCTTATTTTAACAAAGCAAATCATATTCCAGCTCTTTGTGAAACACCTTTCCTTTGAAAAGGTGCATTACAAGCAAAGCTTTGATTGATTGAATGATGAGAAAATAAAGTAAGAATAAATTGTCGTAATACACTCGGTTTAAACATGGCCAATATCAGTGCTATCCTGGCCGCAATGTGGACTTTAATTTTGACCCCCTCTCCGATTGAGTTTGAAACCCCTGTTCCAGAGTACAGTTTTCTGGCGTTTACAAGATGTTTGCTCTAAGTATTAGTATATTCTTTGAGGGTCCTGGTGGATATATGGGAGAGGAGCGATAGCTGTCATATCCTGGGTGGACATATACAAAGTCCCACCTGATTTCACGTGTCCCTTATGTGTCCCTGAACTTTATGGTGGGGAAAATCAAACATGTCTCGTTAAATAGGCCTTTCATCAGTAATCATCTTTCACACTTTTTCCACCAGCTAACATTCTCTTTTGACAGTGTGGGGGACTGGGGAGAGCGGGTTTTAAGCCAGGTCCATGCACAGTCTCCAGGGACATTGTACCCAACTTGTCAGGTGGTGTATCAGAGACAAAGGGGGAAATCTTGGTTCCTTTTGTAGAGGTCCCCCAGGAACATGTGATTGAGAGCTTCCCAAAGTACTGCAGGTTCTTCCTGTAATGTTGACACAAAGCCCAGAATCCTGATCCTCAGCAGGGAATTCCGCATCCAGTGCCAGAGACTGGAAATTTTAACATAAGGAATAAAAAAGCATCCCCCTATCACCTACCATATCCTGCAGGTTGATAGGGGATGCTGCTAGAACATGAAAAGAGGAGGGTCCTGCTCATAGTTAATGGAGAGTAACCTTAGGTGGCTGACGTACACCTTGTCTCTTAGGTCCAGGTTTTCATACTCCTTCTAGCCAAACTGACCAACTGTTATGATAACCTTCAGAAATAGACAGCTGTTTACCACTGTGTTGTCCAAGATGGACATGAGAAATATGTAGTCTTGCTTCAAGACAAAAAAATTTGCCAGTTTTTTGCCGCTTTCATCTGAGCAGTGCCCCTGCAGCCATTCCTGAAATGTCTTTTGAACAAAAGCCAGCAGCTCTGTTGCCAGGATATAACATTTAGCCTTAGTTTATTCTATATATGTTTGCAGATACCGGTACAGTATTCAGGGTGCAAAAACTGTAGTTAGGTGGTAGACATGATGATGTAGGAGCAGGGCCGCCCCTAATCAAATTGATGCCTTAAGTGGAATTTGGTAAAGGTGCCGGCCCCCCCATATACATGTGGCTATACATGTGTGTACGTTATTTGACGGAAAGGTACATATGTCTAACATAGACAAATTAATAATTAGAAAAAATAAATCTGAAATAAATACTTCTGAGTGACAAAATAAAAATATGTTTCAGTGAAAAAAAAAAAAAAATATGCTAATACCGGAAATAATAGCAGTCAGTCCTTCAATATAAGTAACTTACTTCAATTTAAGTATCTTCAACCTCAAATTAATATAATTTGGTAACAAACAGCATTAAATGACAATATCTGAATTCTAATTTTAATTTATACAATATCTAAATGTAGAGTATAATCCATTTGTATTGTTTTTTTCACTTGTAATAATTATCTATTATTTATATTTTATGGAATATATAACGAAAAACGGAGAAATTATCTTTACAATTATTCAATTTATTACATCATTATCAACGATTCATATAACAATGAAATAATGATATCCACAATTATATTATTATTTTTATTGTTTGAGTGTACTTCTCTGTCTACAATAAACTGAAAAGGCAATGTGTTGTACAACCTCTGGCCGGTAACAAATACACCTACCAACTGATATTTATCTAAAATTAAAATCAAAATCCAATTATAGGCAAATATTCAATGGATATTTGAATATAAATTCTTACTTCTATGACCAACAGCTGGTCAGTTTGCAGAATTAAGAAAAATATGTTAATCTACATCAATGAATGACAAAGAAGACTCTATCTGGAAAATCTGCTCCATTGAATGTCCAGTATGAGCGTTTACAGAAAACGAATGACTGAATAAATGAATGTCCACCACAAGTCAAGACCCTCCTGTTTCTGCTGTGATGGAGCCTGAGGTTATGTAAATAATTGGACTTTTATACTTTTAATATAACATGCCTGCTGGTGAAGCTCTGCATCTCTCTCAATCACGCACGTGTTCTGTCTCACGCTTTGTCTCGACACGCGCACTCTTGCACACTCTCTGCCACTTGTAGAGATAGATATTTCTCTCTGTCTCTATCGGAGCAAGCGTATCTCGCTGCCTGTCTTGGGTGTAAGCTGCGTGTCCACAGTCCCTCTGTTCACATTTAATTGAGACTATATGTGACCGCCACGAGTTACCCCGATTGCGTTGTGGTAAAAAATGCAGCTCCCCAAAGGTCTTTGTTGTCCATGTTTGTGAGAGGCTGTTGAATGACTGAACCAGTCCTAAACAACCCCAGAGACCCAGAATAGTGTTGGGTGCTCAACGGTACATGTGACCAAACGACTCTCAATGTGACTCTTCCAGTTGCCTCAAATTCAATCTTGGGGATTATTATTATTTGGAGAATCTTTTCACATAACATGTAAAAACTAGACCTATGCTGTCTTTCCAAACAGCAAGGGGTTTGTCTCCGAAGAGTCCCCAAACCCATGTGTTGTACAAGCAATCCCCCTCGAACTTTGAACTCCTCAAATTAATTGTGAAGTTATGTCCAAAAAGACAGATCTAGGTAGCGGCTGAAAAATTATGGGCCATACCTTTTGAAGTTGACACTTCCACTAGTGTCGGGAATATACAACTCATCTACCCCAAAATCGATCCAGTTCTCCCTCGATCCATGGTCTATATGGGTTAAAAATCTGAAAATGATTCATGAAATATTTTTTGAGCTAAGTCTCGAAAACAGTGTTTTTCATTTTTTTTAAAAAGAAAAAAACTCCCTTTAGTGAGTATAATATAAACTATTAGAGCAAAATATGAAATCTGCAGGATAGAGTTCCTTGAGTCCCTTCATATGCACCAATTTTGGACTAAAGAATTTATGGCCCAAATACCTTGGATGCTAAAGCTCCCCCTTGTGTCAGAAATATAAGCCCAAAAAAAACCCTTTTTTACAACAACGGTAGAACATTTGAAAATGATACATTTTCAAATGCTCAGGACGTTTCTGAGTTATCACGTTATCTCGAATAATGTGAGGTGGCACACACAGCAGCGACAACGATTCCATTGTATCCCAGACTTTTTTGCATTTATAAATAAGAATAACAAAAAAAATTTACCAATGGCCAACATTTTCATCCTTGTATAGAACTAGAGCAAACTTCTTCGATCCAAAATTCTATAATGCTGTAATCTCATACATTGTCAGTGCAAAAAAAAGGATATGCAAGTCGAGCCAGATTCAGTGAAGGCAAGAACCTTGTACAACACTTCAATTCAAAACCTATCAATGATTCGATTTTTAAAATATGCGTGGAGATATCAGTACGACATTGATGTACATGTAGAGGATAACCTTATAATACTAGTATGTGGACAGTAGGAGCTTTCTGCGTACCACTCCAAATTATGTTGTGAACCCAGATATGGTTCTCAGACATATCTGTGACTACTACAACAAATACAAAGCAAATACGGTTACCTTGGTCAACGTTGAGGACAGCAGAAAACACGCCCCAAATAAAAGGTAGTATCGCCCTTCTTACTTGCACAAGTGATTTAGTAACATGAGTAAACTCAAACATCCATGGAGATATTTGCACGTGTATAGCAAGTAGAGTCGTACTAAAATTTGTGTCAACCTCTGGAGACAATCTGCACCAAAGGTCATGGCAAACCATTTAAAAATTGGAACATTTCCAACAAACTGGTGGACTGATTAGCTGTACAACCTTGCCACCCCTAGAGCCATACTGCTATAACACTAGAAGAAGATAACCACACCCCAATTGGCCACTTCACAAATGCATATTAACTCACATGCTGTACAAAGTCAGTGCTGAAACATCTGCCGGCCTCAGCAGATAAAAAGTGACTCTTCAACTCCACCAAGGACTGACACTCCTCAACCCTCATCAGGAAAGAGTTGGACTAACACACAAAAGAAAAGGCCGAATTAGTGCCTCTCTTGAAATTCTTAGCCACAGTCTGGGCTCTAAATAAGCACAGAAGTGTAATGAAAGAATCCCATGTCCATTCAAAACTTCACACCTCCAAATGTTATTATCCTTATCCTTAGTCCTTATCGCAGCTCAGGAATTACTCATTCAGGCTGCATTCAGATCACAGCAGGCCCACAGATGTAACCATCCAAGAGAGAAAGGACGGAATGAAAAGGCCTAATGCTACTCCACAGTCATACTATCAGTAAAAAAAAGCTCCCGCTTTCACTTAGGCATGCCCAAAGGGTTTTCTGCTGATAAATGTGCAAAGGTGCTGGGTGCTGAGGAGTAAAGGAATTCAGTGCCAGGCCTGGAGATTCTGGGACCCTAAAGAGGATTACAAACCACTACCACCACCAGTCTTTCAAGTCAGGGCTACCTTCAATGTGACAGTAATAATAATTCAATAGTTAATTGAATAAACAAATCCTTTCACCATAATCACAAAATTAAAAGTTCAATCATTTCTATCTTCAATGAAGCACATTGCACATTGATCATTAAACGGAGTTGCTTTTTATAATTTGTCATTGGAAAAGCTCAGGCAACTGGTCATACCTTGAACCACTAGTGTAAACTACAGAGGAGCAGAGAAGAACCGCAATTTACTACAATAATGCCACGAACAAAGTAAACGAAAAAGTTACATTAATGCAGATTGATTTTATTCATGCTCTAAAACCTTGGGTGCCAGGCTGGAGCTGTGTGCTGCAGAATACTAATATGGAAAATGCTTTGAGCTTCAGAGGTCACAACCTGAGACACTTTAGCCAAGGCTCCAATCAATTCCAATTTGTCACCGCAACATCCTGGTGTCACGATTTGCAAGCCAAAATGAGAGCAAATTGTTGTATCTGAGGAAGGAGTGAGAGGATATTGCAGGTCAACCCTGCCATATTTACATCCCATCCCATGATGATGATGCAAGGCATTCTGGGTCATAATTTTATTTCCATTGGTCTGAACATTTTTTAATAGAGTTGAGGATAGTTGTAGTTAATTAGACGTGGCATATATGATGGAAATGTTCTATGACTTGGTGCATTACTCAGAAAGTTTAACCTTGATTTCAAGTTGACTGCATCTCATTCTGAAAACAGAATTTCAGTGGTAGTAATAGAATTTCAGATGACCTTCATCTCCATGTACATAAGGACAGTCTTTTCAATAAGGTCGATTCAGCTCATTCGGACAAAGTCATCGATTTAGATATAAAGCATCCATAAAACACCCATAGCTGTCCATACTGAAGCCACAAACAAATTCACCTATATGCAGCAGCACAGGATTGTGTGGATTAAGGGTCCTCTGTGGTTGTTTGCCTTTTTAATTATGTCCTAATTATCATTTAACCCTAATTAACCTGCATGGATAGGAGCTGGGCCTGATTAATCCTGCACATTCTCGGTCCACTGTGGGGTTGATATAAACGTCCTCATTCTCTGTTTAATCAGCTTTCTGCAAAAAAAAAAAGATGTGTGTCTGTACATGTGTATACACACATCCTACTATTCACGTCTTTGCTGCTGCAAACTTCTCCCCTAAAGGACGCATATAAGGCTGCATATTTTCCTTTAAAATTTGAGTTATTTCCTTATTGCTGTCACAGGGATAGATCATTGGTTTTTCCAGACGTTGTAGAACACATTACATTTTCAGAGAATTGTTGACAGAGAAGTACACTCATTAAAAATAAACAATAAAAATAATAATCATATTATTACAGATATTATTATTTTATTGTCTGGTTGATAATGGTGATGATATATTTATATTAAGTATTGATTGTATAAAATGATTGTGTGTGCGTGTGTTTGTGTGTGTGTGTGTGGGGGGGGGGGCACCTGGGCATAGATATGTGATGGGTATTACTGACATGACTGTGAATAAATGTAATCCCAAATACATCAAACTATTCCTAGACTGTTACCCAACTTTTTATTTTTTACTAAACGTTGGTATACTTTTTTCCCATCTGGTGTGTTCTCAGTTCTGTTACAAAATGCATAATTTTATTTTAATTTGGCCAGAACACATAGAAAGGCCCAATGTTTTCAAGAAAAGAAAATGCTCCAAAATTGAATAACTGGGAATAGAACATATAAAAAACATATCTGAAACAAGGAGCAGCATCGCCACAACACCACAGATTTGTTCAAGTTGATGTTTTCCCAATATTTCTAGGAGAGTATGTCTTCGTATCGGTGTGTTATTGTATGCAGAGGCAACAGATGACAGTCCTGTGTGAAAACTGAAAGTCATTACAAAGCAATTACATTCCAATCACCGGCTTCACATTATCAAGTCACTGTGTCCTGTGTCTGCTGAGTCTAAACTCTGTAAATGACATTCTCCCCATGTACCTTTCCTTTTCTTATCTGTCTTCTATTTGTTCAACTATTTGTGTCCCATGTGCCAAAATGTTTAGGTATGAGGCATTGTGGAGCTATACCTCATAGCTGATAAGCTGACCCACAAAACTTTTCACTGTAACAGATATTCTATTTTCCACATTTTCTTCAATTCATTTTCTTATCTGTGTTTAGGGGGCAGCAAACTAAGCAGATCTGTTATTCAGCCTAGAAACATCCTTGAACTCTTCCAAGGTTCTGCTGGTGCTGGTGTCCCTGGACCAAACGGAATATTTATTCCCTCCAGTATTGTGGAGGGTTCAGCACCGAGGACACCTTCCTGCTGGACGTGTCAGGAATAACTGCATGAAATAAGTCTTTTCAACTCAATAAGATAACTTTTACTCCAAGTTTCTACTCATTATCAGTTATATCTAAATTTTTAGTTACATTGAAAACGTTGTTTTCGTTAATCTTGGAAAAACACTTAAAATCCCAAATCAACAACGTGAAAAAGGTTTTAACCATTCTAAACTTGAAGCCAGCCGTGCCAACTTTAGCAGCAACAACTGCAACCATAGACGTCCAATCCTCCAATAACTGGAGATCCGTGTCTGACATCGCTGCAGTGGCATTTTGGCCCATTCCTCCCTGCAAAACTGCTTTAGTGCAGCCACAGTGCATGCAGAGAGCATGCACTGTGCAACGGATATTTTCCGGTCCGGTCACAACATCTCAATGGGGTTATGTTCTAGACCTACCTCTTATTCTTCTTGAGCCATTCAGAGGTGGAGTCAATAGTCTGCTCAGGATCACTGACTCACAGATAGATGAGGTTGATTAAGGTGTTGTGAAAAATAAATAAATGTCTTGTGGGAGTACCCTTTTTTGTTGTTTGTTTTGTTTTTCAATTGTTTTGTGTTTTGATTATTCATCGATCCATTATCCTGCTCATCTGGGGACAGGATGTGGTGGCAGCCGGTTTAGAACAGATTTCCAGACATTCCTCTCCCCAGGAGAACTCTCCAGCTCATCCTGGGGGATCCCGAAGCACTTCAAGGCCAGATGAGATACATAGTCCCTCCAGCGAGCTCTTGGTCTACTTTGGGTTTTCCTCCAAGTTGGACGAGCCTGAAAAAATCGGGACCCGATGGCCTCTATCGCACACCGCCACGGCTGCAGTCATTTTATTCTCTGGGTGTCTCTCTGCTGCTGCGAAGATTGCTGGACTAACATAGGCCCAAAGGCCTCCTTCTTCAACTTGTTCACTTCCTTCATTGCTGGTGTGTGTTTTGATCAGAAGTAAGAAAAATTGCACGCTGTAAATGATTAATGCTAGTTGGCTGTCGTAAACGATATAATGATGATCACTATTTAAAACAAAATATGTGTTGTGGCAGTTTTTAATCATGATTTATAGATGAGTTATGCAATGCTATGCTATCTGCATTTAACCTTAACGGTAGTATAGTTTTGTGTGTTCTTTTTCTTAAACTGTTTATGTTCTGATGGCATCTGGGTGAGACAAACTAAATGCGTCATCTGTCAGGGAATATGTCTGAGTGAGAAGGGCATGTACTTCTGTCCGAGAACCTTTTTGTTAGTCTGTCCTTCCAGTGCCACATCTTGATCTGGTATGATGTGATGGAGATAGATTTTTAAGAACATGGCACGCTGTCAGTTATTTCACTAAACCAGCCCAAGTCCCATTTTAATGATTCATGTTCTTGCAATCGGAAATTATCCAGGAGCAGCCTTATGTCCAAGCTGGGCGGGCATAAATCACATCCTGGGTCAGTGTTGTTTCCCAAAAATAAACACAATGATGATTGGGTTGACCCTCCCCACTTGAGGACAATTAAAATAAACCACGCTGTTTTTATTGTGCAAGTGGATGCTGTGAAATCACTTCATTAGCTAACAAATTCCGCCATGACACAGCAGGCCAAGACTTCAAAGGGAAGTTTCTGAAAAAAATTCAGCCATTGGTCAGGCTAGTTGAAAGAGTAGAAACCTTATGTATCTTAGCAGCAGGCATGCTACTAACAGAGGCTGGTAGACTGGTTAACTTTTTTCTCTATATGCAATGATATCTTTAACTTCCCATTGTGACTGGGAATGTAATTCAGTTAGACAACGAAGTATTATAACATTTCTATACTCTCTTAAAATTTTAAATAAAGCTAGTTGTCAAAACTAAGACTCAAAGTTTTACGGAATAAGAGGCCAGCCTACTGCATCAAGGTGAAGGATGATATCATAAAGCAAATTCACATAATTAAAAATCAATCCTACATTCATGGCTTTTGAGTACCTCCGCCTGTATATAAAAACTATTAAAATCAAAATGAAAACAAAAAGTTTTAAAGATGAATTTATTCAATATGGCAAAAAAAAAAATTCATAACAATCACCAGTGGACAACAAACCCTTAGGTTAGGTGTAAATTGGTATCTCACATCAATGTGCTAGAATTTTGACTCACTCATGTTTGCTAAACTAATTTACTGCAGCCACATTGGAGGGGTTGCGAACAACTACTTTTCACAGGTTCCACCACAGCATGTTATGCGTGAACCAGCAGCATGCAAGAACTACATGGATGGAGAGGGACTCATTTTTAAAGATAGCAGGTGCTTGTGCTGGCATGAACATGCAGGTGAAAAAGTGAGTGGATGGAATAGGCTACTTGGATGGTTGCAGCTGATATCCATTAGGCGCGAGTGAAGCAGGTAATTAATAACAAACATGTGCGAAAGGTGAGGATAATAGAGTGGTATGAGCAGTAACTGTGGCCCTGGTGCACCAAAGGATAGTCTTCCTGATTAAACTTTCTCTATATCTCCATATAGACAAGATATATATCTGTGAGTTGAGTCACAAGCACCAAATTTGAACTAAATCGGATATATTATAGCCAAGAACCTTTGGAGGCAAAACTCCCCCTTGTGCCATAAATATACAATTGGTTTTTCCTAAAATTCAATGCAGTTCTTCGTCACAATAAAATCTTTGGGGATATTAAGTTTGAAAGTCATCCAAAAAAATAGTTTTCGAGATGTGTCTAGTAAACAGTGTATTTTGTGAAAAAAAATCTCCACCTAGTGAGTAAAATATGAACCATTAAAGTGAAACAGGATGTATTTAAGATAGATATTCTCGAGTCGATTCATATGCACCAAACTCGGACTAAATCGGACAAACGGCTGAGAAAATATGGCCAAAACTTTGGGGAAAAAGCTCCTGTTCGTCGGAAATATACAACAGATATGATGTTTTTGGGGGCAAAAAAGCTCCCCCTAGTGAGTAAAATATAAACTCTTAGAGGGAAAAAACGGTTATATATTAGATCTCATATGCATTGCAAATTTGGATAATACTGGACCAAGATACAAAATCTCTTTGAGTTAATTTACACACACCAAATTTGTACTAAATCAGCCCGTCAATTAGGAAGTTATGTCCCATAAACTGTGTTTTTTTTTAAAAAGCCCCATAAAATTTGAACTATTAAACATGATGAATGCAAGCTATATCCCTTTGATTCGATTCATATGCAATAAGTTTGTACCAAAAATGGACCTAAGGTTGATAAGCTATGGCCTGAAAATTTCTGGAGATAAAGCTCCCACTAACAAAACACTCAACAACATTTTCCCAAAATCATCCCCCCCCAAAATCGTCCCTCCCCAAGGTGCAGACTCAAGGCATCATATCACTTTCTCTGCACACAACTAAGTATTCATGAAGAGCAAGACAATATTGTCTTTATTTCCATCGCCTGATGATTTTGATAATGAAACAAGGAGGGGTTCAAAAAACTTTCCACAGCCCTATGCAGGCTAGACTTCCAATAAGCCCTCCACATGTCTATGATGGAATATTTGTCAATAGCGCACCAATAATATGAGCCAACAGGTT
Source organism: Lophius americanus (assembly GCA_037951165.1). Taxonomy (NCBI): domain Eukaryota; kingdom Metazoa; phylum Chordata; class Actinopteri; order Lophiiformes; family Lophiidae; genus Lophius; species Lophius americanus. Next base: position 1,404,354 of record JBBDHG010000190.1, on the reverse strand, counting down.
AATTTCCCAGCATAATGCAAGTCATAACTCTTTTTTACCCAGTTAAAATTATTCAACAGTGCAGCGTTTCTTCGATCTCCAAAATCAAGTCAGTTTTTGAGTATTGAGGAAATGGGTATGGAAAGTGTGTAACGTGATCAAGTCTAGTTTAAGTTAAGGGTTATTTAAAATTTCTTCCTGGACGCCTCGCTGATTGAATCAATAACTTTCACAATGACTTCTAATCAGCCCACCTTACTCGCTAGTGTCTACATTTGACCCATTATTGAAACTCTGATAAACCCCTCTTCACTATCACTTAACTATTCTTTTCCTCTTTAATTCTTTCCTCTTTCTTGATTTTCATTCTTGCTCTGTCTCTTCTGTCTCCCTGTACAGCCTATTTTCTCGATTCCCCTTTCATCTTCTCCTTCTGACTCAAGTCACGCGTCATTAGAAAAGCCTGACCTTCTGGGAAAGGTCTTGGGTAAGTAGTGATAAAGTGGGGTTGGCCCATTGAAGAAAGCTACGCTGTAGCACCATAATAGTTGCAGCTTTAGTCCAGGGAGCTGACTAATAGTCCTTAACCTCAATCTGCCATTAGCCTGAAATAAAGACCGGAGCGATGACAAAAACTAGACTCCTTCTCCTCTGAAGACTTTGATGCTTTGCCTTTGATGAACCTCATGCGGTCCTTCTGTATGGAAATTTCTTCTTTTAGTCACTTCATTCAGTGAAAAGGTTCGCCATCATCCATCAGTGCTGCAATGTAAACAAAGATCATTGCATTTGAATGTGATTTTCCAGGAAGCAATGTCAATAGGGAAGGGGTATTTTTTCACCTCCTTTGAGGAGGTCATGTAGATGGTTTCTTTGTCTATTAGCTTTTAGCAGAATTCTACAGAATTGATCGACAGATTCTCATGATAGGTGGGAGGGTTGAACATTGGCCATGCAGTACCGGATTCAACTTCGGCGTGGATTCCACTTTATAATCACATCATTTTGAAGGAGCATTTCAATTTGGTGAACATTGTGAAATCTTTTTCACTTCTGTACATATGATGAAACTTCGTAGAAATGTTAGATATTTAAACAATTTCATTTTGAAGTGGATTCAAAGTGTCAGATTCAGAATACCCTACATTGCAAAATACCCTGATATATTGTGGATTTTCACAGATTTCAGAAATGTTCATCCATGCTCACAGGATCATTTATAATATTGCTTTAAAAAAGCCATAAAGAGTAAATTTATGCTTCTGTATTAAATTGGTGATTTACTCTTACTAAGATAATATTCATTAATGCTTGAAGCAGTATCGCCATTTTTCTATCCTTCACTCTCCAAATCACAGGAGTAAACTCAGCTAAAAAATTATTCATATTGATTTCCACATTAAAGTAACAAACCTGTTGCTCCGTAGAAATCATGGTATGTACTTGCAAACCAGGCCTGAATCTCATGAGCAAACTATTTGATGTGGGGTTTTGGTATGGAAATCAATAATATGGATCACTGAGAAGGGGGTTAAACCTTGATAGCACCTATTTAATCAAGTCCGTGAAGACTTGACAACAAGCACAACTGCACTTCCTCATATTTATTCAAAATGTCAATAAGCTTGCTATTTTCGCCCGTACCTATCAGCTAACTTATAAATATTATAGCTTTTAACTATATAACTTTTAACTTATATCATATGATAATTGCGGTGTTCTTTAGGTTATCTCAACTGAGCCAAGAGCAGCTTCTGACCAACTGCTTTGTGCTATTCTTCTATAATCATAGTGAATAAATACATACATGCACACTAAAACACTCTCTATGATCATCTGACTCCTACATGTACCACTGAGGTGTAAATGCATTCCCCTGCAGTATAGCATTTACTGAAAAAAAGTATTAGCAAATGCTTTGCTAATATTGTGCGGTGAAGAGCGGATGACATTGCAACACAAGTGGAAGTGATGTGACATCCCTAGGGCCCCCCACTGTCTAGGACCCCAAACCAGGTAAGGCTTAGGGCCTCCTACTTAGCTTCATCTTTCGCCGCAACTACAATTCCAGATGTCAGCGTAGACACACTGTCTGAAATTTAGTGATTCTCATTGGTTGGTTGATTTTCACACAATGTTATGATCACTTAATACACTGCTAGCTGAAACAAATCCCCAAACATTAAGCAGTGAAACACCCAATTAAAATGCAAGGAGCAAGACAATAAGAGACATTTATTTGCATCCTGTGATCTTCTTATGTCTTACATTTTGCTTGTTCGTCATCGTTTCGACACGAACGGAAGGGCGATGATGATGACGGAGTTGATCCACCTGGTGGTACTTCTGGCAGCATGCGTCTGACAGTGGCTGAAACAGGGGCTAGCATCAATCAAAGCGCTTGCCTGGCCGTGAAAAGCACAATGGAGGAGGATGACTAGTATGATGAGTGATGATGCGAAGGACATAATTCCGCCTCATTGAACCACTTGAATAATAATAATTATTATTATTTTATGACAAATAAAGGCTGCTTTCTCTTTCTATCCTGTTTATGGTTTCAGGCGGGCTGGAGCCAATTCAGCACGCTGGTCACAGAAGAAAAAAGAGACATTTTTGCAAACACACTGCAGTACAAAATACATTGAAAATAATCAAATTGACAATCAAAGGCTGATCTGATATATACATACCCCACACTTGTCCAATATGTAGCATGTTCCAGTGAAACTGTGAAAAAAGATGCTGTCAGTTATTGTTATTCTTAAATATTGGAGAGGAATCTATTTTCACTGTTAATCCTTGGATTCTGACAGTCACCGTTACACAAATCACGTATGTGATCCTTCAAAAGGTGTTGATAACAAATATCATGCACTAATGAGAAAATAATGAAATGTTTCAAAATAATATCCTGTGTCAACAAGAAACCAGTCTGATAATCCGCCATCATGTGTTCATTAGAACCTACTTAAGTCAGAATAATTCACAATTAATTTCTTCTTTTTTTCCTCTAAAACAATGAGGAGGATTGACCATAGAATTACAACATTACAATGACAAAAAAAAAACGTGTGAAACCTGTGGGAAGGAGCTGTAGTGAAGTGGACTGAAAAGGTGAAACAAAGAGCTGGGAGATCATTTATGCTACCTGGAGGACAAAAGTCATGTGACCAATAGGAAGCTAATACGAGGTTTAATAGGGGGACTTTTATTTTAATTTTACTGTTTCTAATAAAACTCTGCCAAAAAGCAACATGGATGAAGAAAAGTTTACAACCTACATCTTTTATTACTTTACAGGCCCGTTTTAATGAACTGTTAAATGAGTTCACATCCTCCTGTTGTCCTATATGTATCATTACTTCTAACTTTGTCCATGAAGCTGCGGTCAGGCCGGAGAGGAGAAATAGCACAGAAACATGCCATTCAGCAGAAGGGTGTGAAGGTGCTCGTCGTATAATTATAACGTACAGGCATTTTATTGACATGTGCAGCCATTTCATTTTTTTTTCTTCACAAATACCCCTCCAGCCTCCAAACTGAGCTGCATGTTTGATTAAGTGTTTTCTAGAGAAAATTGAGTTGATTTTGTGGTGGTGGATGTACCTAATTAATTATTCCCTAAACCTGATTTGTGAGTTCAGTATTTTGGAGTGGAGATAAACAAATCCGTCTTGATTACAGCCTCTGTTTACTGAGGGGATGCATACGATGATGAAAATATATTCTGATAGCTTCTTGAAGTTAGTCAATTCTTCAAATGAATCACACCCCAAAATCCCTTTGTAAACAACTGTCACAGCACAGGCAGTCTCTTTAGCATATAACGGCTAATCAATTAACTGCTGTGCTGATTTATTGAAGTCTAAGTTAAAGCCAGCAGAGCAGAAGTGGATGTTCTCCTATGACACGATTGATTGCACGGGGGTCAGCTTGCACAACTTGCCTCTGTGCTGCTCACAGCTCCCAGGAGAAAGCCCCTCCAGGTGCTGGCCCACTCGCTGTATTTCTGAGGTGGATTATTGAGCAGCTGTCTATCATAACAGCGATGGAGCGGACAAATATCCTGCATGGAGCACTGACAGGGAGGGAGCAGATGGTTCCATTTTTTATTAATGACTAACATCAACATCATGTTGCGTACACATCAAAACAAGATTCACACACCACACTTGTGGATGGACTTGTGCAGTGTAAGAATAAACTATGCATGAATCACCTTATATGTGAATATTTAGAATTTCAAACACATGCTGTAATATTTAAAGTCAGTCCCATCATTAATGATTAATTCATGCAATAAGCAGCAATTCCAGTGAGGTCACATTAATCAGCCAACACAATAGATATAGTATATATTATACTATTCACTATTATCCTGTCAGGACTTACAGGACAAAAAAAAGCATGATTGAGTTTCGCTCGGCTACTCTTCATATTTGAGGAGTAGCCATTCATTGGTGTGTAGTTGATACAACAGTCTATACATAAACATGCTCACTGGAGCTTCATTGCAAAAGGGCTTGTCAATGATAGGATGTGGTAAATCGAAAAATCCGGGAGATGCATGCGAAGCTTTGACTCTGAAGAGTAACCAAGTGCACCGCTGGTCTGTGTGATAATAATAAGTCAAAGTCTAATCAGAATGGCTGCAGATTATAGTTTATTTTGAATAGTGAGAAGGCAGAAGTAGAATTATTTTTGTTTGTTTCCTTCGTCCTCCCACATACAGTAGGTGCTTATGAATTCATGGCACATTACTGTCACTCTGTTATTTTGTGTTGTGGATTTGTTTTCAGCTATTCATTTTTTGGTAATAACACAGCTAGTGTTTTTGAACATCGGTATTTCTCGTATATCATCACAATGGTATGGTGTCCCATACTGAATTGGAATTGCAAGCTAAAACTTAATTTAATATTACACAATACTGTAGCTGGAGAAATTATTAGAGTTCCACTTATATTTTGGTCAGGAGAGACAAGGAAATGAAGTAAAGATGAATTTTTATTACATAATTTGATATGTACAAGAAGTCTGTCAGACAGTGTTTGGTGCTTAGACTCTCCAATGGGATTGTGATTGAAGGGCATCAGCCTTGAGGAGCCCTGGAGTCTGGATGCTGGTGGTAGTGGTGGCTGACGACTGTACTGAGGCTGATGAATGATGAAGCAGAGGAATCTGTGGAGACTGGGTGGTGATAAAGAGGGAAGATGGCATGTGCCCTATCAGCATAAAAGAACTAGATGACCAGAGACAATCATGTTTTAAAATATAGAAGGAGACCTGTGTTTGCGCTGAGCCATTGGAAGTCTAATTTTTTAGTCTCCCACCTTAGCCCCAATTATATTATATTTTAAGCTGCATCCTGCAATATACCCTCCTCCTACTCTGAAATTGCAGATTCTGTATCAGCCGCACTCATCTTCTTTACCAAAAAACACGTCTACCTATTTGAAAAAGAAAGACTACCATGCCTGAACCGATGGCTTCACGCTCTCGCTCACCTAGAGGCAATGAAGCTAACTCTACCGCCAATGTAGCTGGAGCTCACAACTCCTTTATTTTGCAAGTGACACAATCACCTGTTGAAAAAAACAGACAACAATGCAGGTAAAAACTCCAAAGAACTACAAGGCATAATTGGCGCGCACAGGAATGAGCGCGCCTGTAGACTCGGACTGCAGGCGGGACAAAGTACATGTGGTAGTGCTCTGTCTTACTCTACGGGTGTCGCAGATTGCCGTTGAAGGAGCGTCTCACAGCTCCCACGGTCTCATGTAGGGGGTGAGAGGTGTTGTCTAGGATGAATGTCCGCTTGGTCAACATTCTCCTCCCACCTGCCTCCTCCACAGAGTCCAGGAGACAGTCCAGGACAGAGTTGGACGTCCTAACCAGCCTGGTGAGTCTCTTCCTGGCCCTCTATGTGTTTCCTCTACCTCAGCAGACCACCGCGTAGAAGATCGCCGATGCTACCACAGTGTCATAAAAGGTCTCTCACAAAGTAAATGGACTGTACTTATACAGCACTTACAGCAACGTCCTGCACACGCGGAAGGACCTCAGTCTCCTCAGCATGTGGAGATGACCTTTGCCCTTTGTATGAGTTCACTCCAAAAACTTAAAGTGGAAGAACTGGAATTAATTTGGGAAATTTCTGCTGGACATTTCTGACACTAGGGGAAAAAGCTTCCCCAAGTGTCAGAAAGGTAGAAGTAAAAGTACCTCCAAAAGTTTTTCTTCAATAATTTCTCAATTATTGATCTGATTCCATCCAAATTACGTGCATATTAATCAACTTAAGGAGAGCTATTTTTTAATATATCACATTTTAACAATATTATAATCTAATAGTTCATAATTTATGTCACTTCGGGAAGTTTTCTTTTTTACTAAAAATACTGTAGAAATAACTTCACATCTAATTTGAGAGGTTCAATCAGGAGGATTGCTTGTACAAAACACGGGATTGGGGACTTTTCGGGGATTTAGTTGTTTAAATCCTTGTTAAAAATTTGGCTTCAATCCATCGATAAAGGTGCTTTTCAAGTTCCCACTAGCTGCAGTCTAACGATGTTATTTCAGACTACTTCTCTTTTCAATGTAACACAAGGCAGGGCTGCCCTCTGTACCTTCTATTTGACATTGCTAAATTTATAGGTTTAATGCGAGGAGGCCCCACATATAAACTGTACTCATGTGCGGACGATTCACTATTATACTGCTCGGTCCTGCTTAGCTCGGTCCCAGTTGACATGCGCGCATCATTTAGCAGTGCATCTGTCTATAAAATTAACTTTCAAATCGTACTTCCTATCAACGCACAGGTTTTGCAGCTGTCAAAGATCGAACTATTGACCCCTCAACCAAACTCAGTTCAATCAGTTGACAACAACTGCTGGCTTAAGGTGCTTTCCAAAAAGAGAAGTTCTAGACCGAAACTCTCATTAACTTTAGGCAATAATTCACTGAATCATTCACCTACTTCAGGGTGTGTCACCTAGGAGTTAAAGGAATAGTTCAGAAGTAAGTCGCATCTGGAACTGGAGAGGGCCAAGGAGGACCTCAGTTAACGGGTATCTCTCCCTCTCCCTATCTCATTGAAAACATATCTCCAAAATAATAAAAAAATAAGAAACTCCTCAACTCTGTAATGCTGCGGCAGCAAGTCAGGGTAACTCCTTAGCTCTAGGCCCGTCAGCTAATTCTCCTCCAGTGGAGGACAAGAATCTACCAATGCAAACACGCTGGGTCAAGGATGCAGCAATGCACCTTAAGATGGAAGAACGGCGATAGTGCCGAGGCACTAAGGAAAAAATATCGTTAAAATAGTTCAGAAAAGGCTGCCTTGTCCAGGCAGCCTTTTCTGAACTATTTTAACGATATTTTAACAATATTTTAATCAGATGAAACAGGCCCTTGGGCATTGCCAGCCCCCCTTTCACTGCGACTACATACTTACTCAGGAGTATGCATATGGGCATGTGGACGTGTGTGTCTGCATGTGTACAGCGGTGTGCTTAGGGTGTGCGTGTACATATACATATATACAGACACACACACACACCTGTGGGGGAAGGTAGGTAAATGAGTGGGTATTTGGGTACATGCCCCCGATATATAAATGTGTCAAATATATGTGTACGACCATTTTATTGTACTGTATCATATTTTGTACTCCATCTATGTTCTGCTCTGTTTCTTTTTGTTCATAAAAAAAATTCAATATAGCCAGTTGAAATAATTATAGATGAAGTATGATGATAGGCCAATAATGAAGGTGTGTCACTGTGTTATTGGATAGATGTGACCGATTGATTTGAACAGCTGATATATCACTGACAGCCTCAGAACAGCATAGCAGGAAATTAAGACTGAGTTAAGTTGTAAATGACAGGATGGTATGAGAATTAAACTGTGGCCTGAGTCTACACTAGAACAAACATCCGGATTTAACCTTTTGTGATTTTCTCTTTGTGTTGCTCCTGTGATGAAGTTGCCTGAACATGATGTACCCTGCCCCTCATCCAATGTCACTAGGAATAAGATTCAGCTTACTGACCAGCCTTACCTGATGGGATGTTTGTATCAGATGCCTAAAATTATTGCATTTTGAGGAAAAATTATTATATGTGTCTTATCATTCACAGGAGATCCGAACAACCTTCTCGAATAGCTTCTTCTTCTTCTTCTTCAGAAGGTGTAATTATTGTACAACTATAATTATTGTATGTCTAGCACCACTTCTTCGGGCAATTCTTCAAGGGTAAGCACTAATAGAAAGTAGCTGAATGGATGAAAAAAATATGTCCTCAGATTTATATACACAAGTACATAGCCAATAATGCCAGTTCAAAAGCACATAGGGCCTGATTTACTAACGAGTGCTCAATTGCGTTTGTATTATAACAGAATGCACGTTTGCTTTGCGTGTTGTTTCTACTAGAGTAATTGTGTGAATGCCATAAATTGCAAACATCATGGAGGCGGTACTATTTAAATGAGGGTATTGCTTTTGTTACCGGTTTACTCCTTAGAGAGTTTGGATGGAGAGTACTGACAGCAAACGCAAAATTAAATTTAATGCCATGGAATTGGAGGAGTTAGCAGAAATGTTAAATAAACATATTGCTGAGCTACAGCAGATAATTATGATTATAACTAAAAGAAACTGAATATTGTAGAGTCTCTGGGACAAAATCAATGCAGTGGGTAAAACAAGAACAACGACACATGAAATTAAAGAGAAGAGGGCAAGATTTATGAGGAAGAACAAAAGAATAAATAGCTAATAATAAAACATGGGCAAGATAACAGGCAGGGGCTGGAGGAAGAAATGCCTCTGGCCAAAATTGAGCAGCAAGGTGCAGCTCCCTTTTTGCGCGCACTCGGGCTAGTACCACAGAGGGACCACCAGGCAGGTGGTCCCTCAAGCGGTCCCACAACGGAGTCGCCAGGAGATGGAGAGGGATGAGAGTGCACAGCCAGACATGTGGCCAGTGGTCATTCATCTCCTCCACGACCATGACATCCTCCAACCCGTTTGGCAATGTTGTTCAACATTCAGCGGACAACTTCAAACTGGGCCAAATTTTCTCATCTGAATAGTAATGCTCTGCCAGTGCGGTCCAAACTGTATAACTGGCTTTTCTGTATGTCAAACTGTGTTTGTGCAACGCTGTGCAGATTACCACCTTCCTTTCAAACGTAAATACAGAAGCATTCACAAGCACCACAATTATTTCATGCTAAGTAAATCATATTGCCTGGGCTAAATGAACCTATTTGCATTGACTCCAGCCATTATTCTGCAAACTCGGACAGATGTCATGTTTGATTTTATGTTTGATGAACGCAGTCCTCAGCGCGTACCATCAATAGATCAGTTTATTAATCTGTTCAAGTCAAGTTCATGTTTTACACACCCAAGCCTTTAGTAAATTAGGCCCATAAACTAAAAGCCTAGTTTTGACAACAATAGCAAGTATTCGCCTGCACATTTGTAATAATGACATGACATATAGGGAATGGGGACTCATGAAAGAGCATGTGTTTAGGGTCATCCTTAGCTTGCCTTGCCCACATTGAACCTCTCTACAAAGTTCATTAATTAGTAACTAATTAATTAGTCTCATGGACAGTCTGTCTTTATCTAGACCAAAATTGAATGCATTTTTCCTTGCCTCGCACACCATCCTTTCAATAAGTTTTTTTATGGAAATCTGTTCAGGCTCCTGCTAACAAGCAAAAAAACCAACTGACACAGGTGTAAACATAAAATCTATAATAAATCTATTAGTAAATTTCAAGGTTATTCAAAGGTGTATCAGATCTCCGCAGTTGAATATTTGAATAGAGCCACATGATTAAATCTCACTATTTATTCAAAATGCACTGGTTTATGAAAAGGTTCAAGCCTTTAAGGTTACTTTGATGCATGAAATCCACAAAAACAGGCTAATGAGAGGGAGAGTACTAAACACAGGTTGTCAATAGCTGTCCTATAATGAATGAGTAATAGAAAACATTTGAGGGCTTCATGAAAATTACTGCGCAAAGACTGGAAATGCATTAATTACAGAATACATCTAAGAGTGTGAACGCTTAGGAGAGAAGCTTCATATTACCACATGGCTGACACATGGTGGTCCTCAAAGCAGATCACGCAGATCAACCTTACCTCAGCAGCTCCTCACTAATTCCGCCAAATATGCACGCAGAAAAATGTTTTCATAAATGCACCGATGTTTACTCAGAGTGGAAACCAATATATCACGCTGTTTACCCTTTACAGTTCCATGAATTCCACGAACGTCACCAGCAACTTTTGCATTGACATCGCAAACAAAGATAGTGAATGTTTTTTGTCAAACAGGGTACGCAATAGAATGCTTCGAACCAAAAATGTGTTTTCTGTGTGTTCTGCATCAGCGATAAATCTAGTGAAAACAATTTCTTCTACCCACTCAACTGCCACCAGATTTTGTGCAAACACCATTAAAACAGCAGCAAAATGTAATTAGTGTTAGGCTTCGCTAAACATCTTTCCTTCTATCTTCCGCTACCAAACATCCAGAATAGGGATGACATTTACCCTCTTGTCAAGGAAATATACACCCAGGGCTTCGCAGACACCACAGAACTACAGCACAGAGTCAGGCTTCGGTTTCGATCCAGTCCACATGCACATGCGTGTATGTGAATATATATATATAAATCATCCTCCCTGAAGCATGAGGAGTATCATTATAGAAATAATATATGCTCCCCCTATTGCAACAGTCATCTATTATATTGTAGTTCCATCTTTTCTATTTATATGCACGATATTGCTTTATATGTGAGGTCTATCTATCTCTCTCTCTCTCTCTCTCTCTCTCTCTCTCTCTCTCTCTCTCTCTCTCTCTCTCTCTCTCTCTCTCTCTCTCTCTCTCTCTCTCTCTCTCTCTCTCTCTCTCTCTCTGTCTCTCTGTACTTATGAAGTTTTCATTAAAGTATAGAATATTCAGCCAGCATTCATCAATATAAAAAGTCTGCATTAATCTTCCTGTCTTTCAAATTAACTGATTGCCTTGTCTTCCATACATTCAGTAAATTAATTATGTAGTCTCATGTCAACGTTAGCACCTGAGAGGAAAAAAGGTATCAAAAAAACTGAGAAAGATGTGTTGTGAAGTCCATTAGGGACAAATCAGTTCCCGTGATTTAAAGCCTGCGATTAATATGGATGTTGATGAACGTCAGAATATTAAAGAAAATGAGATTCAATTTTAGGACTTGCAGTGTGCATCGCATGAATATCAACTAATGACGATCAAACGTTTTGATGGCAGGTCCAAGCTGGTGGAGCTCTTTGGCATATGCGTACACGCATCCCTGCACTCTTTGAAATTCATGGCGGTGTTAAGGCCCCTGGATATAATTAAACTAATTCAGGTGAGGTTGCAAACTGGATTGGTTAATGCAGTCCTGTGAAACAAGGAGAGGCAAACTGGGAGGTCATATTAGCAGGGACGCTGCACGGCTGAAAAATACTGATAAAAGCATAGTTGATGGAGTTGTAACACAATGAGAAGATGAGAGGACAAAACAAACCTTTCAGATGAAAGTAACTCAATAACTCCTTTGACATGACTGCATTCACCAAGAAACATTTACAATCAATCTCATCACGTCCGTCCCTCTGAATGGTGCCGCCATGTTTAAATGTTAGATCAACACCAATACCTGTTTAGCTGATATTGCCACCAGTGGTCAGCACTTCTGGAAAATTCTGAGGGGCAGTCTTTGGTTTTTTTCACAAATCTAAAATGTTATTAGAAAACTAATGATCGGTTTAGCTCTCTTATACTCATGCAAATACACACAATCAGCAGTCCATGAGCGAGGGGGTCAAATGAACTTATTGCTAAAAGAAATAAGTTCTTAAGTCTGGATGGATGATCCTAACGAACCTATTCCTGCAGGGATGGGAATGCATACAGAGAGCGGCTGGTCCACATCCCTAAATTGCTCTCTTTACTTGTTCCTGTGCAAGTTATGCTCAAAGAGTTCAGTTTGCACAAATGCAGTCTATCAAGAATTGTAGTAAAGTTGCAATGACACTGCTTGAAACTATTGGAAACTCCTCCATAGGTGTCCCAACCCAATTTTTCAACCCCTGAAGTTTAAGATCATGCACAAATCACCCCTCATCTAACCTGGCATAGATGTTAATTCAGTATGTTAATACACTATGATAAAGGGAAGATATATTTGTCAAGTCATAGAAGTGATCCACTGCAGGAGAAAAAGATATCCAACAATTGTGTTTTGAACAATGTTCAATGTGGCATATATCATCTTAAGATAAGAATTCATGCCACAATGACCTCAGACCACAAAAAGGTTTGGGGCCTCTGCCAGCAGTGAGCTTTCCCGTTCATAGAACTCTGAGAGCGGGGAAGCCAGTCAAAGTGTGCAAAACTTACCATCTTGACAGCCAAGGACGCCAGCTTCTCTTCACTCTCTCTATCCGCACCAAACCCACATGTTTGAACAGTGGAGAACAGAGTTGCAATGGAAAAGCCAATGCTCTTTTCATTCGTGATCCTTGCCAAGTCCCTGTTGCCATTCATCCATTCATCGTAACTCTCCCTCTCAAACATGCCCCACCAGCGCTTTTCCAGAGCACCCCAGACTTCAGGCAGCTGTGACAGGATGAGTGGTATGAGAGACACACTACTGCCCCCCTTCAAAAGTTACTCCCCACTATTTGTCATTAGCCTCTTTGAATGATAGAGCCAATGCATCAAAAATCATGAGTCTGAGGGTCTGTCTGTATTTGAAATATATTCACACACTTGGTGTTACACACACCGATAGAAGATATTATGAATTTATCACATGCTGCAGAAACTTCTGCAGGATTTTCCTCCAATGAATCATCATTTCATATCTGAGGTGACATGCACCTTTATGTGCACGTATGAAAAAGCCTATAGAAGCACTATGAATTGACCTGTGATTGGCCGACATTTTTTGACTTGTGCAAGGATTTCTGAAGCCTGAAAATTTTTCAAAAGCGTAGTTTTCTCTCTCAAAAAAGATGCAAGAAAAGAAACAATGAATGCTTATTTGTCCAATGACACTAAATCCATAGCTCATTTCTCTTGGGTCTGTTGATATATGAAGTATTGCACATGGGGTTGCAGTGCAGACACTCATTTACAGATTTAAAGCTTGATGGTCCTGCTGTGCTGGCTGATTGGACCATTCACTGCATGGTATAACAAACAGAAAGTTACAATCGTATAACAATCCTAATGTGGTTGTGTTATGAAATGAACTGTGACAATGTCAGCAGCAACTCATTTACGCTGACATGGAAATGCTGAAAAAGCTTTTTAATCTTTATAATAGGGTTGGGTTAGTTTTTAGAGTTAAAAAATTGATTTCATCTGAACTGACTGAACAAGCATTAGCCATTTTAGGATATTCTGTTAAATTAAAAATTATTCTATGTAAGAAACCTATGCTAAGAATTCCAACTTTTAGTTCATATGAGGCCATAAGACATTTTAATTTGATTAACCTCCCCGGTGACACATTATGCAATATCTCCATATTTCTCTAGAGCGAAGTATGCAATGGACTTCTTTGTCCAAAAGGTTATAAATGGGGCATTCCACTGAGCCGCGAATATATCAATCTATATTCTGCACTCTATTTTGTTGTTAGCATAATTGTTAGCCATCCCCTGGCAATGCCTTAAGGCAGTGGTTTGAGACTTTCAACCAGAGGCTTTGTTCCAGACTGGGCTTACATCTGGCACCTCAGACCCTAAACTTAGACTGAAATGGAAGAAGAATTGAAAGTTATTGTGAGAGAGGAAGCACTCAAATGCAGATATTCAAGGCAAAGTTAATGAGTAGATGGCAACAAGATTACATATAGACAGATTGGACAGAGGGAGGAAGTCAGGTGAGTAGAAGGCTGCTTAATTTGTTGAGCAAAAATATCTACATCGAGAGAATCAATGAATCTTACTATGGAAACACCATAACCAACCTTACTCATCATATCAAACCAATACCAGGCAGAATAAGGTGGGTCATTTGTAAAAAAAATAAAATAATGAATACTTTATTAAAAAAAAATAATTACGGAACCTTTAAACTGAATTTATGCTGTTGTCACTGACAGATAGTGTACATCCCCGTAAAAGTCCCCAATACGCTGCGTTGTACAAGAAATCCCCCATATTGGAATTGTAACAAATTGAATGTAAACATATTTCCACAGTCTTTTTTCTATTAACTAAACATTGAAATATTTCACTCTAATATTTTATATCACAGTGATACTATATATTACAGTGAATTATGAATTGTAAAAGACAGATCCCTTCAAATTGATTCCTGTGCACTAATCGGAATAAATTGGACTAACGGTAAAAAAGGTATGTCCAAGAAACTGTGATTTGGAAAAAGCTCTCTTTTTGACTAAAATATAAAAATTATATATATTTTCTATGTATATAGAATAGAATATATATTCTATATATATATATATACACTATATCTCAGTGAGTCCATTCATATGCATTGCAAATATGGATTAAATTGGACCAATGGTTGAGAAACAATAAAAAAAAGTAATTTATAATATTTACAAGATAAGTAGAGTAAATCCAGGCGAATGAAAGAAAGATATACTCGAGATTATTCATATGCACAAGATTTGGCCTAAATCAGACAGTTGCAAAATTATGGCCTGAATATTTTGTAGATTTACTCCCCCTTCTGTCGGATATATACCATATATCTATATAATATACATTTCCCAAAATCAGTCTTCTGGCATGTCTACATGACAGGGAAATATGCATAACGGACCAAGGTCCGACTGGTTCCTAGGTGTTTTTAAATGTTTCTTCATCAAATCAACTCAATTACAGTTTGATTTATATAGAATAGGATGCTCTAAAAAAAAAACATGATATGTGAAAATCAAGAAAAAAATGAGGTCAGCTTTTGCAAACTTAACTCTGCAAAATGCAGAATTTATATCATATTTTCATTTCCAAATTAGCTTTTTAAAAATCTCACAATTGCGGGACCTTTGTGCTTCCCCAGTTCCAACCTTTCCACAAAAAATGCGTCAAAAACAAATTTTTAAATTATCCTGCTTACTAACACACACAAACAAACAGCACCAATCACAGTTGTTACTGTTGGTAATAATTACTATACATCTATATAAAAGCTGATATATCCCTCATCCAATGACAGATTTGAATGGATTACAAACTTTGAACTGTACACAAGAAAAAAGTAACAAAGTTTATAAGTTTGCAATGTGAACCTGAGGGCATTTGGAGAAAGAATACCTCCACTAAGTATATTTATGAATTCTACTATGGCGACATCATGAAATGACCTATTCTGCATCTGACGGGCTTTGACGATGATTTTTCTCAAAAAGTCTCTCACTGAAATAACTAAAGCTACACAAGAAACATCATAATCATTCCAAGCCAATCAGAGGACGAGTAAAATGGGTGTTGGCATTGCAATAGTAGTAGCATTCTAAAAAGGTAAAAAGCCTGGATATATGTATATGTCCTCTGGATAAGCAGCCCAATTTCTTACTTCCTTTTCCCATTCCTTTCCTGGAACCATCCTTTACATTTAAATCCCTTTAGTTATCCTGTTTACAACACACACCGAACGCACACACAAACACCACGCTCCATCTCTCGTTGAGATAATGAATAATATATGTACATTACGGATTTATTTAATCTCCTGCAGATATAGAAAATGCAATGACACAGTAGTTGATAATGTCCATGTTAATTATTGGCTGTATATCTTATATACGGAAATGCATGCTTTTTCCTCATATTTCAACCATTACTTTCAGTATTCCGTCATTTATTTTAGACAGGATTTTTATCTATCAATCAAACTGTATCTATCAATCATAATAACGTTATCAGAACAGGCATAGGGTCTTATTTCCATGTGAGATATAATGGTTTCTGAGTTGGTCTCATAGACAGCTGAGGTCATCCTCGGCAACTTTGGCATATAGTTGCATTAAACAATGTCACTAAACCCCAGTGATGCAGCCTCTGCCATAAAGGCAAACATGTATTCGAGCAAACAATTTTTATCCTGAAGACAAGCCTCTGTTCATACAAAGGGTTACCTTCATTCCATGAAGGTGTGCAACATTGTGGTGGCATGCTGCATTCTTTAAAACAAAACCATTAGTCTTGGAATACCTGGATGAATAATGGTCATGTGTGTGATCTGACTCAACCAGTTAGGCACGCCAAAGATAAAAGAGTGAACATTTTGAGTGATAAAAGAGTGATAAAATGTTTGCTATCAGAGCAATCTGTTCAAGCCAATAGCGGATATGTTTTTTTCCTAATAATAATAATAATGTATCCTTTATTGATTACAGACAGCCATACACAGTACAGCATAGTGAAATTATTTCTCTGGATTTGACCCATCCATGAGGGAGCAGTGGGCAGCCCCTTTGAAGCGCTCGGGGAACTAGGGACTTGAACCGGTTACCTTCCGATCAGAAAACATGAAGAAATTAAAATTATTTATTGTATAACGTATATAGATATGAATATTTTTGCCCAAAAACTGTAAAAATAAGCACCATATAATTTTTTACTCCATAGCTGCTGGCAAACAGAGAGTGATGAGGGTTAGATATTCAGAGGCGATAGGCAGTCCCATTGATACTGATCCTTATACTTCAATCAGAGCCTTGGACCTCAGTGCAGCTCATCTTACATCTCCTGCTTGTAAAAGTTTTTTTATCCCGGGTCATGGAGTCAACTACCTTTCTGATAGCAACCCGCTCATATACATACTTTATTTACTACAGGCCCAGACGTGATGAGTTTCAAGTCTGTATGAAAAACAGAAATAGGTTTACAGATAAAAATGTTAAGAATCTCTTCTTACATGAACAGATCATTCTAATGCAAATCGTTTTTTATATATTTGACCTTTCAATACTAGAAAAGCTTTAAAGGTAAGCTAATAGTTAGTTGCTTTATTACCTGATAGCATCTGACCTGAACCAATTCAGGTGGGCGAGCACCTAACAGGAGCCTCATTGAATATCCCCTGTTCAGAAATGCTTCATGGTCAAAGTTAATCTTTATTCACTGGGAAGGTGGGGACTTCTCTCTCGAGTCATGACCAGTTGATGATGAACTGATCGTGTTGCCATGGTGATAAAGTAAACAAGAAGTTGTTATTAAGACATCGGACAAGCTCAAAGGTTTATAAGGAGGAAATTGATACGTATGTCCGGGTTTATTAGTCAAGCTATTGGATATGGCTTTAAAGATGTTCCATAATGGTTCTACCCCCCCCCCAATATTGAAAAAAAGCAGCCCCCCCCTGTGGGTTTAACCTGAAAATATAAACCTGGTAAACAATAAGAGCTGGATAAGAGTCCCGCCCTGAAGATGCCCGGAATAAAATATTCAGTTACAGTGACAGTGCCACACCTCATGTGACAAATATAATTTCAATAATAATATGAAAATGAATGTTCTAGTGTCAGCCTTGTGTCTACGTGCAAGTGATTGGCAGCCCAGTGGCAGCTGGTGCACGCCCGGATGGAAGACGGGGTGCGAGGACCCGTTCAACGCTGCTCGCAGTGTTAAATCTCTCTTTATTATCCCTCTGTATTCCTTTATCGGTTCATTTTGTATTTAGTTTTATATTTACATTTTGTTTAAATATAAAACTTGACAGCCAATTCTTGTCCGTTCTCCAGGGTTGAGTTCCTCTAACTTTCAGGGGTATAGTGTATATAATTTAATGTTAGTTTTCTGGAATATGAATGAAAAGCAAAATTTCTATACTTATTGTGCATTTTATAAATCTGTTTGTGTCGGTCTGCAATGACAAAGCAATCTAACATGGACCCTCCTGCTGCGCACTCTGCAAACCTGTGTTGAGTCTTTTGATTTGTTGAAAATTTTGTTCAATTTTATTTTGAAAAAACAAGAAAGAAATTTTCGAAATTTTGTTTTTGAAGATGCCAAATTCTATTCAACCATTTAATTACATATCAATATCTCCTGGTTAGGTTTAGCCAAAGCAACTGTTTAATCTGCATTGTATAGTTGTCTCAGGTTTTACACCTGATACCCTTTGTGATGCAACCCTGTCCATTTGTCCATTCTTCTTTGGACTTCGGATTCTTCGGACCAGAACCAGGAGTACAGGCAGTGGTTGGATGTTTGGGGATACCATCAGGAACTGCAACAATATTTGGTTCGAAAAACCGGTGGTCTAACCTCTGAGCTATGAAGCTTCAAGGTTCCGTAGCACAATATTAGTTTTAAGTTTTAGTCTTAATTAACATTGCTGCTTTTTGGTCAGGCTTTTATATAGTTGTTTTTTTATTTATTTTATTGATGCTTTTATCTGCTTTTAATTTGAGGCACTTTGAGATTTGATCCAAATGTAAAGTGCATTATAAATTAAATGTATTATTATTATTATTATTATTAATATAAAAATACAGCTATGGATTGCATGCATCTGTGATAGTAAAGAAATTATATGCAGATGAAAACACACTCACACACTCACACACAGACTGAGTACGCTGGCTCACGAAATAAGTAATCCTCATGACAGTCACCTCTTTCAGCGAGGCAACACCTCCCAACTTACAGGGCTTACGGAAAACCATGCTATCATCTTGCCATGCCACCCCACACCATCAGAGTACATGTCTTGTTGGATTGGATTTACCCTTTACATACATGTATGTGTCTACATTTTACAAGAATCCTTATTATGGTTTTTTTGTTTGTTTTTTAAGTTTAATTAAGGGACAATAGCGTACAAGGAGATATGCTTGATTTTGACAACATTTCTCACTCCACATGTTTTGAACAGTATAGATGCATCGTTATTTAGCTAGTTGTGAAACAAACAAACCAGTAACAGAAGCAAGTGTTTGGTTTAATCGAATAATTGAAAAATATAATAATAATAATAATAATAATAATAGTAATAATCATTATTATTATAATAATAAACGAGAATAAAACGATATTGTTAGAACTACATTTGCATACAAGTGTTTGACATGCATTTGTCACGCCTCTGTGTTCCTTTCTCCCTCTGTGTCTGTCTTGTGATTGGTCATCATGCTCACCTGTGTTTCCCCTCCAGCTGTGTCTCATTGTCTCGTTATGTCTGTATAAAGTCTGTCCTTACCTTCCCTTCTGTGCCAGTTCGTTGCATGATGTCCTTGTGTCGTCACGTGTTCCAACCCCTCCCAGTGTATGTACGGTAAAGTAACTTCCAGTTATTGGTGTTCCTGTAATTTCCTCGTGTCTTGTGGAGAAATAAATATATTTTGTACCAGCCATACATTCTATGCGTCTGCATTTGGGTCCGGGAAAAACCCCACAGAAGTGTTTGACATTGACATACAATCACTGTTTGAATAGTGACAATGTAGTGTCACAGTTTTTCTAATTTTTGATGTGAAGTGAAAGTTTCCAGTAAGTATTATCACTTTTTTAGCGGTACACACATTCACACCCATAGGTGTAATGGAAAGCCTTTATCTGTGGCGTTTGATCTGGATCCATGTGAATTCATCCTTATGCCCCACACTAGTCACAGGGAGACAATTAACAGATTTACAGCTCAGCTAACAGCATCTGACTGTTAATGTTATTGTTGATATGAGGGGCTCACTTCCATTATTTTTCTTGTCTTGATTGTTTGCTCAACACATTTGTCAATTGTTGAGACACTCACATGTTAATCCAATTGTTTTTCTTTTTCATAGTGGATCCACATTTAATGTATTTCTCTTATCCTCTGTACCAAACACTCTTTTAAACAATTCAAATGTTATCAATCTTGGAAGTTTTAATCAAGGCTGCCGTCAACGGTGACTTAATGGTTTACTTGTTAATTTATGTATATTTATTTCTTATTGCTCTTTAGTCCAGTCATCAGAGTTGTCTTATCTATTCTAACCTATCATTATTGGATGCAGTAAAAATCATTAACAACCTTCTCCGCCTGTATCATAAGACACTGGATTGCCCAAGAGCCCAAACTCTGGCCCAAACTCCACCAGACAGTTCAGATTTCCAATTTTTTTTCTTTGCTCCTGAATGCAACAGTCTCAAGATAGTTAGGCTCATCACAGGACTTTGTGACAATGAAAACCTACCCCTAGAGTTTGAAATCACATCCTTATCACTATTTTAGTAAGAAGAGAAAGTGAGCCATTCACTGATGATTACAACTGATGTCATGTGATAATTAGTCAGTCACAAAATCTTTGGTGCTCCGATTGTTCAGGGAGATTGAGATTGAAGGTTATCTGACCTGAAGAGCAGCAATGTATATTCCCCATGGGCGTCGGGACACTGTTAGCTAATAACTTAATGGCTTATCCTAGCTGAAGTTGGTGAATTTGGAGGTGGATTGAATTTGTAACATAAATTATGATATGCTAAAAATAAAGGCATGTCACTGAGCTTTTAGTTTGACAGCTAGATGATTGAAATACAGGACAGCACCAGACCATAATCTAAATTTGGACTTGAGGATGTGTGAAAGGTATGAACGGCACGGTGTTATGAGAAACAAACTATAACCCTAAGTGTGGAAGGGGAAAGACTTCCTATTTAAAACTTCACCGGAGCTGACATAGTTTGATAGGTGTTAAAGATAGGTCAGATCTCACTAATGATGGTGTTCTTAAGAATTTTGCTGCGTAACTTTGGAAGATATGTCAAATTTGAGACCTAACTAAATCAGGACAGGTTCAGCTACCATCTTATCTTGGAAGTGTGCATCATTATTTTATTTTATTTGATATTATTTGATATATCTGTGTTTTTCTGTATTTTGCATGAGCCCTTTACATTGAAGATCAGCAGATGTGGAGTATTGCTTGGATCCAGATCAGATTTGTATGTGTGCCAGGTCTTATAGGGATGTCAGTCAGAAATTTTTGTCCCAGCATTGCAGGCATCCTTGAAGCTAGAAGCAGAAATTCAGTGATTTCCACTATCCTGCAATGTTAAAAGATTGTTTACAAACATTCTGTTTGCACCAATGAACCAAAAAAAGATTGATCATGCGTGGATGAGAATGGTAATGTTTCTGAATGGAAGTCCAATACTTTCTCATAACATTTAAACCTATATTTACCATCTTTTTCTTTCTGTCTTTCTCCTTCTGTACATTGTAGACCCCGGAGCAATTTGAAGACAGAGGAGCAGTCCTCATTCTTTAGGTAGACTGTGAGCAGATCCATCAGTGCTTGTCCCCCACTGAGATACTGAGATGATGGATGGATCTAATGGATTGATTTAAGCCTGGACTCTCATCACTGACTGATGGAATAACTCAGTGAACAGCAAGGCAAATAACTTCAGCTGTTGGAGGATGCATTTATACTGCGCACTTCCTCCATGGTGGAGTTCATCCATCACTTCGACCAATTGTAAGGCGAGGCTCTCCAAAGTTTATTGTGTATGCTTTATTATTTCCTAACAAGGAAGGGAATTGACATCAATATGATCAGATCACTTTGGTTATGTTTACTTCAGCAGAGACTTCTTCACATTGACTGATTATGACACCGTGCGTTAGATATGTACTGTTTTACAGATGAAGGTAACTTGTATTTAAAGTTTGGGGATTACCAGCCAGCTTCTATTTTCCAGCAATATTTTGAGACATCAGGGAAAAGAAACATGGCGAAGCAAAACTTTAAAAGGAACCAATCAAAACATTTACAATTTCATTAATCCACAGCTACACCAATTAGGGAGAAAGAAGTGACTGAAGTAAAGATAATTATTTAATACAGCAGATGATACTAGTCTATTAGAAAGTATTTGGCGTTTAGGTTGTAAGAGAAATTGGCCAGTTCCAAGATATATCCCTCAATGGAATACAAGAAGTGGTTGGTGATGGTACTTGATGACTCTGGTGAGACTGATGAAACAATGAACATGTTGAATCTGGAAAAACTTTGGTTCTTCCACTTGTCAAGGGTTGAGTCACAGTGCAATTTTCGAGATGCGTTCCAATGCCAAGTCATTCCCCTGCCAGATCTGGTATATGGTGCCTCATCTGTTATTGGAATGATTTGGGATGTAAAGTAAACCCTGTAAAGTGTACCAACACCAACCTAACCTAACCCAATATCTTCTCAGAGTTGGACATGCCTCTAAAGCCTTCAAAGGGAGGCACCGTGAAGGTATATTTATCAGTTGGCCAAACACCTCAACTGGAGTCTTACAGCACAAAGGAGCAAAGGCTCTTCTCTTAGCGCCCTCTGAATTTAAAAACTCCTCAACTCCTCTCACATCTTGAAGACAAAGCTCAGCCACCCTGGAAAAAAGAATGTCCTTTTGTGTTCTATTTGCAGCCTCATTCTTTTGATCAGTACTCAGATCTCGTAATGGTCTAGATCCCAGTCTTCACCAATAGTTTATGGTTGAAACTAAGATTGACTTGTAAGTCAAGTCTCTTCATCACGTAGGACCATTTTATATGATTCATGTTGTTTTTTTGTTGTGGTAATACTTGAGGTTAGGCTTTGGCAGCAAAAAACACTATCTTATAGTGAAGAACACATTATGTTTTGACATTAAATACCCAGGTTTGGTACCACAAACACAGATGGTAAATGTGAAGGTATATTTATCAACCAGAACACTTGTCTCATCACAAGTTTTCTGGTTGAATATTTCCTGTCTTCTCTTTGAAAACATCTAGATTTTAAGTTGATGTCATTTGGAATATAGTACCAATTTTGGCAGCTGTCTTTTATACTCAACCATACAATCCCCCCCTCTTACCAACGACATTAAACTCAGCAACTCGGGTTATTTAAACTTAATATGATACACATTATAGGAATTATTATAGGAGCAGAAATCCTCCCCCCTTGCCCGGGGGAGTCACAACAATATATAGATACAATGTCTAAACAGATCTTTTGGAATGAACCTCATCCCTTAACAGGATGCTTCTTTAGTTGTAGACAATATAATTTTGACCCTTGAAGGCCAGCGTAGATTCTTACACTGTGAGTGGTCACTACCACTAAGTCATTATCTGGGACATCAATAGTGGATATTACTAAATGCAATGCATCTTTATGTCCTGCTCAAATGTTTGGTTGAGCATATTTTGAGCACATTACTGGACCTCTTTATAATATGACCCAGTGGCAGCATGAATATGCTAAAGAGTAAGGGGCCAGGGATGGGGCCTTGGGGGACATCACATGTCACAGGGGCCACTGGGGAGGGACATGGCTATTCAGAAAGTCCTATACATTAAGGAAATAAATACATTTCTTGCCATATTTAAGCATTTGAGGACTTACTAAATAAAAGTATCTAGCTTGATTAAATCAAAACAATCTAAAAAGGGTCATATTATTATATTTATATACATACACATGTATATTTAAGTATTTTTTTAATTTATTTTTTACTGTTTGAGAACTAGCTTGACCAAACAAATTCTTATTTTATGGTAAATGTAAAATGTCTAAGATAGTACACTAACAAAAATGCCAAAGACATAAAAATATGCAAAGAAAAAACCTTTCTATATATTCTTTTTTCTTTGTGAGAACATTAAACGCTTAAGAAATTGTAACAGGGTTTAATTGTGAATCTTTAAGTATATATTTAAATGTTATGTTTATGTATTATTTATTCATCGACATATGTGCATCCCTTTGTCGGTATGTTTATAATCAGCTCAGTTTGTGCACTTTCCAATTTAAAATTAGTTGTGTAAGTCTACTGCCACACAATCTCATTTGTATTTATTTATATTGCAGGAGAATCAAGAACAATGTGTCACCTGCATCATTCAGGTGCTAATTAGTGGGTCTGTCGCTTCAGACTTTTATGACGCTTTCATATGATAAGTCAGGTTTTTGTTTTGCAAGGTTCCAGTCTGCTGAGAAAATGTGGAATCATTGTCTTTGTAAAACCAGCTGTAGTCAAAAAAGAAAAGCCTCTTGAGTGGTCCACAAGCCTCCATGAATTAAACATACGGGTACTCAGCTGGAACCGTGCAGTTCAGCAAGCAATATCTGCACTACTGTACACTAATTGCGTTAGCTGAAGAAAAAAAAACAACCGATAATTTAATAAGTTAAGAAAAAGAAAGAACTCCAACAATCGCCGCAGAGGGTCCTGTTGGGTAACAGTATTTGTGTCTTTGAGGACAAACAGAAAAACTCTGTGCAACTCATTATCATTGTGTAGGAGGCAATTGAATAACTTTGACTCAATGTTATCTGTGAGCCATGATTCCTCATCGTCATTTGGAGTTAGAGAGCTGATAAATGCTGAACTGAAATGAATAAGGACTCCTTATGATTTAACCCCATAGCTCTACGTAATATATTCTCCTTCATCTTATGGAGATGTATCTCCTGATGAAATAAAAAAAGTAGCAATATGAGCATCTTTTCCTCCAAATCAAATTCCTCTATCAGTCAAATCAATCAAATCAAATTAATTGTAGTGTCAGTACTTGTAAAACATAGTTTTGCTTATCTCGAGATGTGACAAAATCCGATAAACCAGCATGAATCTGCACTGTGTAGAATTGTCTCCTGTCTGAATTCTTTTCTATCGCAATTTTGTTATATTCAGTAGAATCCTCACATTGTTGCTATGTTGACATCTGATAGAGCTCATTATGGCAACTATTAAATGGTAAACGCCTTTTGAGTCTGCTTTGACAACACAAGCCATCATTCACCCATAAATAGATAAATAGAAGTCATGATTACATACAATATAAAGTTGTCAATGCAAAGTTGTCAGCACATTTGAGCCAGACGTCCTGAATGATATGAATGGCACTTCACAATTTTTTTTATTTTTGCTTTCGGCATTCACAAGAAATAATTAAAGCTTTAAGATTCTCCAGATTGTCATAACATCACATCAGTAGCTTTGTTGTGGCTCTATGTCAATACCCACAACTGTCAGACACTGCTTTATCCACTGACATCAGACGAAAATGAATGGAGTTGGGCAAGAATACAGCACCGAGGTTATATTATCTGGTAAGTTGTAAAACATGTCATGGATTCTAGGAGTCTAACGAAATGTAGGCGCAAAGGCAACCTTTATTGCCATATTGGTACTTGCAATCAGACAAAAATCTGGGGAAGAATGCACTCAGGTGCGAAAAGTTGTGGGCGTGTTTTTGTGCTGGCATATCATTGGTGCAATATGTTTTGTGAATAGGTCCTTATGAAGTTGCAAATAATGTTTGCAAATGATGTGCAATTCATAGTGCTATTACCAGCCTTAATTCATTCTTTGTGGAAATTGCCCCTCAGTGTGCAGCAGACAGTCAGTGTCTAACAGACAGTCAGTGTCTAACACACTGTCAGTGTGTAACAGACAGTCAGTGTGTAACAGACAGTCAGTGTGCAGCGGACAGTCAGTGTGCAGCAGACAGTCAGTGTGTAACAGACAGTCAGTGTGTAACAGACAGTCAGTGTGCAGCAGACAGTCAGTGTGTAACAGACAGTCAGTGTGCAGCAGACAAGATGTGTGTAACACACAGTCAGTGTCTAACAGACAGTCAGTGTGTAACAGACAGTCAGTGTGTAACAGACAGTCATTGTGAAGCAGACAAGATGTGTGTAACACACAGTCACTGTCTAACAGACAGTCAGTGTGTAACAGACAGTCAGTGTGTAACAGACAGTCAGTGTCTAACAGACAGTCAGTGTCTAACAGACAGTCAGTGTCTAACAGACAGTCAGTGTCTAACACACTGTCAGTTTGTAACAGACAGTCAGTGTGTAACAGACAGTCAGTGTGCAGCGGACAGTCATTGTGCAGCAGACAGTCAGTGTGTAACAGACAGTCAGTGTGTAACAGACAGTCAGTGTGCAGCAGACAGTCAGTGTCTAACAGACAGTCAGTGTGTAACAGACAGTCAGTGTGTAACAGACAGTCAGTGTCTAACAGACAGTCAGTGTGTAACAGACAGTCAGTGTGTAACAGACAGTCAGTGTGTAACAGACAGTCAGTGTCTAACAGACAGTCAGTGTGTAACAGACAGTCAGTGTGAAGCAGACAAGGAAGTGTACAGTTGGATAATTGAGGAACACATGTAGATTTCTCTGACATTAGGGCTGACCTGTGTATCCCTGCTGTACTCACAAACTCTCACCCATACTGAAACTGCTACCTACATCTCTGCATTATCAAATACTCCTCTCTCACACATGCTGCCCTCTGTCTCATCGTTCAGGACCAAATGTCTTTACATCGGTATCTTCTGGGAAAGAACAGACGTTTCCTGTTAGCCCCCGGAGTTTTTGACAAGATCAGCCTCCCCTTTGTGTCACTCTGATGCTTTACCCCTGCATGTGTTTCGCCCTTGTTTCCAGAGAAACGAGCTGACTGATTGGGTGGGACGGATGACTATTCAAGATTGGCTTGGAGCAAATCTCTCCTATGGTTTTTGGATTCAAGGTTGACTTTGGAAGGATAGTAAAGTATGTCGTTCCCCTTCCCAGAGGTACAAATCACAGAGGCAGACAGGCAAAACACATGAGCTGTCAAGAACTGATTTAAGACCTTGTAATTGTGCTAGTCTTACTTTTTCGCAACAGTGATTATAAGTAAACTTACTTGAGAAGTTGACTCATGGCACTAGGGTTTACACAATGTTCCTTATGCTCTGTGCAAAGCAGCCAAGACTATTTTCATCATATCTGTTTATTGCAACATGACAGAGACCATAGTAGTCATACATCAGTAGGCTTCTAGATCATGATAAATGTTTTTAAGAAGACAAGGAGGTGGTAAAGTACACATAGTCTTTAATAAAGCAGAAGTCTGGGAATTATTGTAACAAAAAAGACCAAAAATTTAAAGTAGACATTTGAAGGACATTTCTATCCTTCAGTTTGTGCAAAACAAACTAGCCTCACGCAATATTATAATAATATAATACTATTTCTGTCATCTATGCATTATCAGTATCTGCTTATTCTGTTCATGGTCATGGGGCTAACCAGCGGGCATTGGGCAAGATGCAGGGTTCACCATGGACGAATCACCATTTCATCACAGGATCAAGACAGAGAAACACACAACCAGTCACGCTCACATTCACAGGTAGTCTCATTACTTCATGATGTTTAGTAGTCTAATCTTTAATATCACCATAGCTCTGTGTAGAATCACGATTTAGTTAGAAACAAATTATAAAAAATAATCACTTAACGTAAACAAATTTAGAGATATGAATTCAAAGAAATTGTAATATGAAAAGTGGCTATAATATAACAATTGCAGTCAAACAAAAATAGTGGAGTAAAAAGTATCATATTTACTTCTAAAATGAAACAGAGTAGAAGTATTAAGACGCAAAAATCTCAAATAATAATACTCAAATAAAGTGCAAGCACCTCAAATCTATACTTAAGTACTGTACTGTAGTAAATTTACTTGGTTACAATCCACCATTGACAATCTGTAATATAACGTGAAGATGATGCAACATTTCGACAAATAATCTCAGATAGGCTCTGTTTTATTTTACGTACCGCAGGCCAAAAAATTGAGAACCATTGTACTATGCCTCCAAAGGTAAGTGCATCTCCTATAGTGTCAAGATTGAGAGGTTGGATGTAAGAAGTTGAATACCTCAGCAGTTAAGGAAGGAAGAAGCTTGTGGTTAGTTTAACTCAATACATTTTTGTTTTCGTTTTAATTTGAGATTGTGGGATTTCAGTATTCTGCTACAAATTACATGTTCATTACATGATACATGTTCTAAAATGTAATTTCTAACGTATTCACTTGGATTGTAAGTGACAAAAAACACTTTGGATTACTTACGCAAATAGTTCATCCGCTTGTTTTCTTATCTTTTATCGATTGGGTATATATATCAATACTTGCTGTAGAGGAGCAAAATTTAAAGATAATTTAAACACAAAAGCAGTTCAATGCAGAGGAAAAAATGTAGAAAAAGATGAATAATCCATGACAATATCAAATTAGTGATGAGTCTATTAGAAGGTCTTGGCGCTCAGGCTTTTCAGGGAGATTGTCATCGAAGGGTCTTTGCCCTGAGATGCAACATGGAATATCGCCCCTCTGGACTCTGGACACTGGTGGAGGTGGCTGATGACTCTGCTGAAACTGATGAATGAAGAGGCCAGTGGATCTCAGAGGACTATGTGGAGATGGGGAGGTGGAGGGCAAGTGGAACAGCAGCATTTAGTTTGGTAAAGAGACATAGTCATATTTACAGACAGCAGGTAGTGGTGTTGGGTTAGCATGCAGGTGTGACAGTGACGGGATGAATGAGGATGAGGCTACCTGAATGGATGCAGCTGATCTCAATAAAAGCTCCAGACCCTGAAGCAGGTTATTGAGACCAAGCATGTTTGAAAGGGGAGGTTAACTGGCTGGTGTGAACAGTAACTTGTCCACAGGATAGTCTTTCTGATTGAACTTTCACTAAATCTCCTTTATAATGTCGTTACCTCCAACAAAATATATAGAAATGCCTTCCGTCCTATTTTCTTCCATCAACAGGATAAATTATTAACAGTCAGATATTCACATCATAGCATTTACTGTATTCTCATCACTGTCAGACTTCTAACAAGAACATCACTCATAGCAACCCTAAAACCAAAAATAAAGAGAGCAAGTGTCCAACTTCAACTGAATGGCAAAATATGAAATATTACATCAGATGTCTTAACATGCCTTGCATAATGGAATAATGTCTCGGTGTCACCCAACATTAGTTTTTAATCGACTGATCGTTTATGTTTCAATAAGTCTCTGATATCAATGTGCTGCTCTAATGTACTCCTGTACAAGGGTGTCTTTCCCTCACAAATTCTTTCATTCAATAGTGGGAAAAGATATTCTAGACAAATACAATTGGTTGCACAAGTCATTATATGCACTTTATGAGTTCTTTGCTCTGGTTGATACTGCAAGTGCATCTGCTTGCTTGTTTTTGAGGAGGAGTTAGGTGTTTGCTGTAAGAGTCTTTTTGAAGGGAAATAAAAAATGTATACAAGAAATTACAATTACAAGATTTATGCCAAAAGTCACGTGTAGTTCTTAATTTTTTACAGTTGTAGGATAGATTGTCTTGTAATTGTAAATGCACATTTGTATTTGCAAGAAATGCTGCAGTCTTTCTGGGAAACAGAAAATATTTGTTTGTCAATCGTGCTTTTTCTTTGTAAATCACCTCATGAAAGCACGCAAATCATCTTATTTTCGCACGCAAATCAAGTCTTTATACCAGAATCAGATAGTTTAAAACACGTGTTTTGTGCATGCGAATTGCGTTTCGTTGTGTGCAGACCTTTGGCTGGAATTTAGCTCCATAGATTTGAAAATGTGAGGAATTAAATTTAGATGTTGCTCTATTAAAGTACAGATACCTGAAAACTCTTACTTCAATACAGAAAGAAAGTATTTTTACTTTTAACCTTACCACCGCTGTGGGTGGGAAGCTACTTGGGACTAAATGAAGGTTTGAAAGAATAAGAAAAAAGAGAATTGTTTTCTTTGCATATTTACGATTAACAATCCTTAGACACTTTAACATTCAGTAAGTCCTCACATGAAAATCCGCTGTCCTCCTCACACGGTTTGTTGTGCTTTGTTGTGAAATGAGAGGAAATTGAGAATTGTGTGTTAAAGAAAGAGAAACAAATAATTGGTCTCAGAGGATGAGTTGCACGATGTGAACTTTGTTCTGAGTTATCTTTATGCTGTTTTAAAATGTACAATGCTAGTGGTGCTGTTGGCAGTGAGCCCAGTTTGATATTTCTTTTTTTCCAAACACTTTTATAACAATTGACTAAAGAGCTACCCAAATATGCCAGGACTGAAGTACATTATGAAATGTATTATAAATATTGGATATATGGCTCTTTATCTGTGCTGGTCTTGTAGAAATGAGGTGAAACAAGGGAACATTTTTGTCTTTTTCTTTCCGTCATCTTGAGTACTTCTTCTCTCTCAGACCTTAAATTAGTATGGTTCATTAAAGTACAGCGAACGCAGGATAACACACTAAGTTCTCCTTATTTGCCACAAGAGAGGAAACACGTGTACAGTAAACATTTCTTTGAGGCAGTTTCTACCTTTCAGCTACTGCATTGTTAACCACACATGAATGGAATGGGGAATAAATCGGATGTAGCACATGTTATCATACTGAACTCAGTCCTTTATTTTCTTCTGCTCTCTATGAATATATCTGGATCTGAATCCTTGCTGTTGTACAAAACCATTGATTGGCAGTTGCACTAAACCCCGGGGCAATAATACTGTGCTCGCCAAAGACAGTTTGCTTTCACCTTTGAATGGATGTCAGAAGCTTGAGGGCAAGATTACTGGCGAGGCTTCGGAGGGAATCCAGTTATTCAGTTTTGACATTCGATTTCCATAAAGCATAGGAAGTGGTATTTCTCTGTGTGGGCAGCCTTGAAAAGACTCTGGTCGGAATAAATTATTTCATGTAGAGATGTTGTTTGAAGGGGGCCATTTCCTTAATATCTCTGTAATAGGCCATTTGCAGGCAAAGAAATAATTAAAAATGAATCTATAACTAGTATTGTTGGATTGAAATTCTGGATATTGTAGAACTTCTGAATGAAAGTGATGACAATGCTTTAATTTGAAAGTATATATAAAGTTACAGCCTAAACCAAAACAGATATCATTTTAATTGTATCCATGAAAAACCATAACTGTATCACAATTTAAGAGTTTATATATGTGAATAAGTGGTTAGAACTTACACAGCGAAATGTTTCTGCATTCAAATCCTCCTGACGCATTTCTCCCACAGTTCTAACACACATGCGTCGGGCTTGTGATGAACTGGTAACAATTCCAGGTTGTATCCCGCCTCACGCCCAATGTCAGCTTGGATATGCTCCAGTCCGAATTGCGAACCTAAACAGGAATGGGTAACAGAAAAATGGATGGATATGGGCTTTTTTGTTCTCACCATGGTGACTATTAACCAATTTAGCCATAACAATAAAACTACCTACCTTATATCGTGTAGGTCCCCTTTTGCTGCCAAAACTGAGCGACGATGGACTGTGTGTTCTGAAACATTTCTAAAACCAGCATTAACTGTATCAGCAATATATGCAGCAATTGCTCTTCTGTGGGCTTGTAAAACAACATGGGCAAGCCTTCTCTCCCTACACGCAAAAATGGGGCTTTGCCATCCATGACCCATTATCACTTCATTGGTTGCCCTTTCTTAGATCACTTTAGTAAATACTACTCACTGCACACCTGGAGCAACTAAGAAAACCTGCAGTTCTGGAGTTGATCCAACCCAGTCAAATAGCCATCACAATTGGAATGTTGTCAAAACTTATCAGATCCTTATGGTTTTGCCCATTTTCCTGCTTTTAACACATCCGCTTAAGTCCGAAATGTTGACTTTCTGCCTAATATGTACGGCCCACTGACATGTGCCATGGTAACGAGCTCATCAATGTGACTCTGACTTAAATCAGAGGTTAGAATGTTCTGATTGACCGATGTATTCATAGGAACTATTTTATAAATATGGGATTGGGATTAATTATCAACCATAGGTGTAAGTATGTGTACTTACGACCTGCCATTTTTCCAATAAATTTTCTTTAGTCAATGTCACTCTGAGTCAAAGCAGAGTGTCTGCAACATTTATGATCTGTGGATGAAATAAGGTTTTAAGTCACACAATGAATTACTGGTCACAGTGATGGTTAATTACACAGCTGTTATTTAATTAATTTGAAGCCATCATTATCTTCCCTTCTCTCACTTCTTTATTTTAATATTGGATATTTTGTTTACCTTGACTCATAGAATGAAAAGTTATAGTCTGGTAGCTCTGTAGAACAGATTGGGTTGTATAGTCTTCATATACTATCATGATGTACTGATTCGTCTTGCATTCAAATCTAGTCGATAAGCAGAGGAGAGAAAGACCTTCAGACTGACTACCTCTGTGTCCTTGGGTGTCGATAAATTCTAAGCGTCAACAACAGAAACTGATGCCTGAGCCAGTCTCCCAGAGGACTGGCTCTTCTGAATAATGATGATGTAGTTACAGGATTGATGATCAAAAACTCTCTGGAAGCTTTAATTTTTATCAGAGTGAAATCTTCTCTTATTCACATACACATTTTAAGTGAGGAATTCTCTTCAGAAACTGCTTTTATTTGGCGTGGATGCCATTTTATCTGTTGCATCATGCTTGTGATCACGTAGTCAATCAGTCAGCTCTGTTTGTGATACAAATTTCATTTAAAGAAGATCTGTCAACTTTCTGTACTCACTAATAGCAGCAGATGAATGTATGCAGTTACCAGTGAGCCAAAGGTGAATGGGGAGCAGGGGGAGAGAATGACCTTCAGTCTGACTCCATCCCTATTTGCCTTTATGTGAAGAGAATACCCAAGTATCAACAACAAAAACTTCTGCCCAAGAGGATGTCCCAGGGGCTTGATTAGGTCCATGGACCCACGGCCCTGTCACAGGGCCTCTTTAAAGTCTGAGCCCAGAACTTGAGCACAAAAGCTCTTTATGTGGTGCCAAGCGCACCCTGGATCCACACACATTCACACACGGAGACCTTCATGTAAATGTTATACATACATATGTCTTTGATGGACAAGAGAGCTCAAAGTACTACAACACATAAAGATGAAAACACATACAAATAGGGAAGAATAAACATGCAAACAATGAAAATGATCTTCATCAATGTGACAAAATAACATTTTTGAACACGCTGCACACATAGAATGGTGTTATTTAATCAGGATAGAAAAAAAGGTAACTACATTCTATTAAGTTACAGGGAAAAAGATTTAATCAGATTACAGATACATTTACTTAAAAATTGGGATCAACAGCAGCATTACATTTGTCATCATTCAGAAATAATGACAAATGTCTGCAGACAAGAAGAAAAAGAAAAGTAATATTCTCTCTCCACATTGGGTCGACGGTGGCCCAGTTGGTAGAGTGGTTGTCTACTTATCTGAAGTTCAGTGGTTCGATACCTGGCCACTGAGGTCCAAATGTTGAAGTGTCCTTGCACAAGATACGGAAATCCAAGTTGCTCCAAATGTCTGTTCCATTGGTGTTTGAATGATGGTGTGAATGGACACTGCTCCTGATGAGCTCCTCAACCGTTGCCATTATTGTTGTGGTTTTAACTACTTGGACTCTTCTGAGAGAGATAATAAGGACATCATTTGTCAAACCCCGCCACCTCGTCCAATCAGAAAGGTGAATGTAATCACAGTGACAGATACTACACGCCCTTTTGACCCAAACGCCCCGCCCCTTTCAGAGGGGAGCATTGAGGGGTTTTAGATCAAAAGAAAAAGATAAAGAAAAAGATTTCACTCTCTCTTCCTCTCATGGTCAAAGAGGAGAAATTCATAATTGTAAAAAAAAAAAAATGAAACAAATTGTTTACCTGGCAAACTTCTGGACGATCCAGAAGTTAATCTTCCATCCATTTAGATTTGGCACTGATAACACTCACTGATAACTTTGTATCTGTAAAACACACACATCCTTACAGACTTCAATCATTTAAAAACCATTTGGTTTATTTATAAAAATATTTTTATATTTATATATTGTGAAACATATTATCATATTTAGGTATTTCAATAGGATAAAAGTACTATTTTCGATTCAGACATTTGATTCTTGTTACCATAATCTATTAATCTGAGCTTCAAGCAACTTGAATTGAATTAAGTGACTTATGTTGACTGACTGGCTGTTGTTGTCTTTATTATTTTTATTATTATTATTATTATTTCATTTAATTTGTTTTATCGCTCTGTTTCTTTTTTATTCAGGTTGAAGATTTTTTTTTTTTATTAAAAATATACAGGTTTATACAGCATATTGTATTGAGATTATTCTGTGACTCTGAATTATTCATTTCAGATTTGTTCTATTCTTTCTAGAACCGAAAGAATCGAAAAGAAATCAGTTGCGACCCCCCGAAAGAATCGCCACATAAAGGTGGTGGGGGATTTGTGTGACTCTTTAATCCTGAGAGCTATGTTGGGAGGGCAATAGTCTCTGTAGGATCACTCAAGGCCAGGTAGTCCTGAGAGGGGTCGGACCAAAGTCCTTTGGTCGGCACCAAAGGAGTTTGGAAACCTCACCCGGAATAGGGAAACCGAGACGCTCGTCTGGAGCCAGACCTGGGAGGGGAGATTGATGGCGAGCTTATGGTGGCTGATCCCAAGCAAGCGTCATGGATCCACCATCCAGTTGACTCACCACCTGCAGGGATAGACGTTTGGGTTTTGGTGACTCCTGGCATTGTAGACTGGTTTTCGGTACTTGGAATTTCTCGTCTCTCAAGGACCAGAGACAACCAGAGCTTGTGTGAAGATGGAGTAGTACCAACTACACTTACTTGGGCTCTCCTCTCCCCACAGACTGAACCTGATTGGTTCTTTGTAATTGGATTTCTCTTCTAGTCATTGACTGTCCACAAAAAACAGCACATTACAGCATAAAGTTCGGCCACAGATTTATGATCGAAGTTGTGATAAATGTCCAAGACATACGTCCACAAAACAGAAGAGCAGAGCTGTGCACTGCTTACCATCTGGTAACGAGTTGGGTCAGGTGGCAGTGGAGGCTACCAGACAGATCTGGTAAACCCAAAGGAGGACATAAAGGGGAGGCCCCTGCCTGTCAGATCTTCAACTCGCACGTCTGGAGGAACATCTGGCATATCCCCGGGTGAGGTCCGGGAAAGTGAATCCGATCGGGCCATGTTCAAGTCCTCCATTGTAGAGGAGGCTGGTAGCAACTATGGCCAGAAGGTTATTCTTGCCTAACATAGTAGCAACCTGAAAACTTGCTTGTGGACACTATCGGTGAAGGAAGCCAACAAGCTGAAGAAGGAGGCCTATCAGACTTGGTTAGGGGTCTCCTGAAGCAGCAGACATACCGACTAAATGGCCCGCAACCATAATGGTTGCTTCAGCTTCAGCCAACCCATGATGGTTGCTGAGGCAACCATCATGTAACAGTGGAGTATGGGATAAAGGGGCCAGTACTATGAGACATGTAATCTCTATAAAACAAACTGAGAGTTGTGTTTGTATTCTAGGCAGAAAGTCAGACATGTTTTCTTTGAATGTTGAGACTCCGACAAAGTTGTCCCTTGTATCCGATTCTGTTCTTGATATTCATGGACGGGATCTCAAGGCACAATTGTCATGAGGAGAATGTCTGGTTTGAGGAGTTAAGAATTGCGTATCTGTGGACTGCAGATGATGTGATCCTGTTAACTCCATCGGCCCATGACCTCCAGCATGCACTGGAGCAGTTTACAGCCGGCATTTAGTGTCATAAGTGTCAGTACCTCCAAATCTGAGGCCATGGTTCTCTGCTGGCAAATGATGTACTGTCCCCTTCGGGTTGGGGAGGATTACTGCCTAAGTCAAATTAATTTAAGAATCTTGGTGTTTCGAGTCATGGTAAAATGGACCGGGAGATGGACAGTCGGGCCGGTACAGCATCAGCAGTAATGTGCGCATTGTATTGGTTTGCTGTGGTGAAGAAAGAGCTGAGTTATATGGCAATGTTCTCATTAAACATTAGAATCTAAAACGCTATAGTTCCGGTTTTAATTTGTCTATGGACACCAAACTAAAACTGAGAGAGTTTTAAGAAGAATTTTCACCACAACGTAATGTCACCGCTCCAAACGGCTTAATTATTTTATTTTTTTAAATTTTAAATGTTGCAACACACCACACACAAAAGTTCTTAAGATGCCAAAACCTACCTTTGGGTAAAATTTCATGCAAATGTATCCAGTAGTTTTTCCTAAATCTTACCCACAAACAAACAGACAAAGAAAGGGACAAACTGACTCAAGCGGTGAGAACACTAGCTCCTTGCATAGGTAATAAATCATACGCTGAGAAGCAATGTGTGTGTGCGTGTTTGCGTAAGTGGTTTTTGTGCTTTTTTGCATACTTTCCCTCTCATAGGTTGAGGATAGGTTGAGGGGGGGTTGCCATACAACATCAGAAGGTTACTGTTTCATGCAAAAACTGCTATAAACAAGGTAAGCGAGTCTTTCATTTGCTGGTATTTTTTCTTTTCTTAAGATGTATCATAACGAGCTTTCTCTGCCGCTCGACTTGTCTCCACTTCTTGTGCACAACATAGACCTTGAATATAATGTGTTGTAGTTTGGGATAGATTATTTAGGTTACTCTCACAAGAGAAGCATGGTTCCTGTGAATTATATGGCCGTATGATTGGATGATGGATGTGTGAGTGACAGACGATGAGTACAGAGTGGGAGAAAAGCATTTTGGCAGTAGATGTATAGTACGGTGTGTCCGTTAATAAATTAATGCAACTTCTTAAGAACAAGAAATATCTTGCTTTTTCTTTTTCGTTATAACTATAGAAGTGAAGCATGGTCTGGAAGCTGAGTTATAAATCCTGTTGAGCCGTTCCTCTTCTTTCATTTCTGAAGCTTTGGAATCTTGGTTCGAGCTGAGGTGTCAGACTTCATAAAATAGATCCATAAGCATAAATCCAACACTGAGTGTCACGCTGTGATTCGGTTTCTATTTTTCTGTGTAGGAGACAGTTGTTGT
Source organism: Lophius americanus (assembly GCA_037951165.1). Lineage (NCBI taxonomy): Eukaryota > Metazoa > Chordata > Actinopteri > Lophiiformes > Lophiidae > Lophius > Lophius americanus. Next base: position 1,367,613 of record JBBDHG010000190.1, on the reverse strand, counting down.
TAGTAATATATTCTTAATCCCTCAATATCTTGGCTGACTCTCTTTTGTTTGTAATTTGAACTTCTCATTAATTTCCCCAAGAAATTTCCCATCCATCCATCGCTGCGACCTTTACCTATTTACTATTATTTTTCTGTTTCCATGGTTACAAGTTGAATCAAGGCTTGATTCCACCGGGAACATTGCATAGCGTAACAAATGAGCTGCGCCGCACTCGCCGTTTCAGTCGCTGCCATTCAGAACAATGTCTGTGATTCCAACAGCTGCGCCACGATGCGTCCCAGCAGCAACTTGATGCTCCACAGCACCACAAATACGTGCCTGGCCTATTTTGGATGTGACGCAGCCACAATGCATCCAACAACGACATTGGCGTTCCCAGTGGAATCAAGGCATTAGACTCAGGCTAGGGATTCTTGGACATTATTCGAAGATTGTTCAATATGTTATGTAGAAATCTGTGTGTTCAAGAGAGAGCCCTATTGATGTATATAGAATAATAACTCTGAGGTCACACGGACATAAACTTGCAGTGAGGTTCCAGATTGCAACCAATAGAACCTATAGAATTAAATCACTGTTACGCACACTTCTGTGGGGTTTTGCCCGGACCCAAATGCAGACGCATACCATGTAGCGCTGGTACAAAATATATTTATTTTTCCACAAGACACGAGGAAATAACAGGAACAGAAATAACTGGAGGTTACTTTACCATACACTGGGAAGGGTTGGGACACGTGACGATAAGAGGACATCATGCAACAAACTGGCACAGAAGGGAAGGTAAGGACAGACTTTATACACAGACATAACGAGACAATGAGACACAACTGGAGGGGAAACACAGCTGATCATGATGACCAATCACAAGACAGACACAGAGGGAGAAAAGGAACACAGAGGCGTGACAATCACTTCCTTTCTTCTCAAAGGTGTTTGAGAAACTACGAACGCCTTCAAGTGTCAGTAATATCATCGTACATGGCAACATTGAGCAGCCCATGAAGCGATGTAGTTCCTTTAGATAGGTAAATTCAGTAAATGTATTTAGCATTGGTGGGCTGTTAGTTTTCCACCTGGACCTTCAGCGCTATACCACTGCAATAACGCTGCCCTTATATACAGATACAGGTTGTACCTGAATCTGTAACTGGCACATATTCAAGGAGACAGTAACATTTATCTAGTGTAATAAGACGGTTAAGACTAGGTTCAATATCATCATATGACCAGCAAGAACACAAAAATGGCATCAAAAGTAAGTAGGATTTAACAGCGTTTCCGCTGGCTTAAAATACATGCCATCAAGCGTAATGGCACCAACAGACGGCAGAATCTGGACCTCATTCATGCCACAACACCAGCAAGCATCAACAGCGAGCAACAATCAGCAGATATTTAATGTACTTAAAAAGTAGACTCACCAATGCTGTTCTTCATCAGAAACTATAGAGTTCCAAATGTCTTTCTGTAAAAAGTAGTCCAATATCACGGCCGTAGAGAGCCCCGTACTAATTATAAATTCCTTTTCCATATGGCTGGGAGGCCAGACCTGACAGGCTGTCAAATCCTTTTTCTCCAATAAGTTTGAATTTGTTGAAAATGAATGCTCCTCATGAGCTGTAGACAAAAATTAGCGGCTTCTTGACACATAATACAGAGGACAGGCCTTAACACGCCCAGCCTGCTGTGAGGTTAGGGCAAGCGACAGTACCCTGGGATGTGAAAGAACACGCCCTGAATTACAATTTATGAAATCGGATTGATAAAAAATAGACAATCAACAAAATCATCTCATGTAATGTAACAAGGTGAGGCCTTCACTGTGGAAGCTGCTTGCCCCAGAGGAGACGTTTCACCCAGAGACCCCAGCCGAGAAATCAGATTGGATAAAGTAAAGCTCACTTATATGAACTCACTGGAAGCCGCCACCGAGAGATGCCATGAAACGGATGGGGACAAATGATTCAAATATAAAGTGTTGTAGTCTCAATTAAATTTTTTCTTGAATTAAGATGTCTTTAATAGTCTGACAATGTCTCGGCTAGAAGGGACGGCCTTGCTAAACATAATGGTCCCCCAGTGGAATTTAGTAATTTACAGGTCAAAATTAAAAAAAATAAACTATTACTATTTGTTCTGTGTAGGAGCAAGGGATGTATTTTGGTTCACTCCTGTCACTCGGGTCACATGTGGTGTCATTGTGGGTATTTTAGTATTTCTGTGTTACTGGGGGGTGGAAGAGGAAATTACCTAATCACTGCCCCCCCCCTGAATCAGTTTGTATTGGAAGAGAGAACTAGTTTGTGCTAGTAATTTCTGTTTGTAACTAAGACTTTGCTAGAGCTTCATTTGCATGCTGAAGCCAAAAGCATACCAAATTAGGGTTAAGCATCTTATCTTGAACATTTTGAAAATGTAACTTTTTAATGCAACAGGAATTGCAATAAAATTTCCGATTTCTGGCCTTCTTGTCTGGTCCCTATTCAAATTGAACAGTTTTTCCTGTTTCAGGGTTTTGGACGGTTTGGCTGCAGAACATTTCAGTGCATATATGCTAAGTGCTACAAGCTGAAGGATTTTGACTATTTTGTAACATGGCTTTCCATCAATCACAACTTTTTATGATTGCAGATGCTGCAACTACTTTTGTTGTTTTTTTTTCTATATAGTATATATAGGTCATAAATACAGTATCACTGTGTGCTGTGTAATTTTCTGTCTATTATTTTTGTTCTGCTGCGTTTGACCGATGGCTGGCAGAAAACTACATAGAGAGGCAAGTAAATGTCGGTTAATGTGTCCATCGGGTTTTCAGCAAAATGGCTTTGTGTTTATGAGGTCTCAGTGGTCAACGATAACCCTCTGTGTTCTACATGTGTTTGCTGCTTCATCAGAACAGGACTCTCTCTCTCTCCCCCCCTGTGGTTTAGCATAAACAGAAATGGCAGAAATATTTTTGGGACAAAATATTTGCGCTAGTGGTGGAAATACCTGCTTTAGAAATGTATCCAGTTTGAATTGCATGTCAAAATGAAGCGTTCACAATGCATACCCGAGAAGCTTTTTCTTGATTTTTTTTTTTTCCACTTAAATTAAACCTACAATTCAAAAGAAATAAACAACGACCATAAATATAGAATTCCAAATAAACCAAAAAATAAATGATATTACCCAAAAACCAAAGCCATTGTGAGGTTGAGGGATGAGGGGATGCAGTATAGCTCTGCAAACGTTCTTTTCAGCATCGAGTGTCCAGTATCAACACTGATTATTCAGTCTTTCTTATTTGTCGATGTGTAAAACATACATTTGTTTCCTAATCTGTCCCAAATTTCTTTCAAATTTGTTTCTTCATTTTCACTAACCAAAAAAAAACCATACTGACGAGGTCAAGAAATTCCTCTAACCATGATTCTATCAAAAACATATTGGTTTATGAGTCATCCAGTCGTCCAGTCTGTAAGGCCACTTCAGCTGAGCCCGGAAATGAATCATCATCTTATATGGACCAGAGACCGTACATGTTCTAAGTGCTTAAGATCTGAAATGTTTGTCTCTTTCGAGATCATAATTGTTCTATTTTTATTTTAGAGATATTTTTTAATAGGGAAATGAGTTTGAGTTCAAATTGTAGCTCATTTTAGTCTTCACAAAATAAATCAATTCTCTATTTTGTACTATCTGTGCTTAATTTCTAAATATCATCGATATTTCTGTGATGTTATGTCATTGACCTACATGTTTGAACAGTGGATCGCTGCAGCTTTGGAAGCTGTATTACCCGATATCAGTATGAAAACGGTAAAGCTGCTTTTGTGATGCCTAGTATTCTCTTAACAATTCTGTATGTGGGACAAGCGATACCAAATTGAAGATAATGAAATCATTTTATTATTTTCTTTTACCAGAGGAGAATATTCTGTCAACATTACTGAACCAGAACTTTGGGATGGAAACAACGGCGAGAAAAATAATTTTTCATCTTGGGAGAATGTTCATCTTCAAAACTTTAGCTCAACCCCATGAGGATAATGGCAGTGTAGTTAAATTTCTTAGATCATCCTGTACAGAGTAGGGGTTGGGCATTCATCTTAAATATTTTAGAAACAGGGTACCGACTTGTGGACAGAGTCCATTGACCCGTTGGGGAAAACCCCGAAAGGGAGCAGCCAAAAGATGAAGAAGAAAAAGAAGAAGTAGAAGAAGAAGCTGTCATGGTTCTGTTTTATTATGTAGTTTAAGGTTGTGTGTCCTGTTTTATTTTGAAGGTTTAGCTCTATTTTTCATTTCCTTCTACCTTCCTTTCCATTTTTACTCAATGTTCTCTTCTTCCTCCTCTGGTCTGTGTGTTCATGTGTGTGAGCGAATCCTGTTTCCCAGTGTCACCTCCCTAATTGTTGAATTTTGTCACCTGTCCCCAGCCCTCAGCTGTTTCCCATTTGTCTCGTTAGTCATATGTATTTGAGACTAAATTTCCTGTTCTCCCTTCTGGTCAGATTGTCTGTGTTCCTTGTCCGTGCTCTTGCCTTTTATATGCCTGCTAAACCTGGCAATGGGTCACGTCCATGTTTACTTTCCTCCATCTCCTGTCCCGCTCCCTTGTGCACCCTGCGTCCTTCTTCGTATGTTTTTGTTTGCAGCATTTAGTTGGTACTTTGTGATTTTGGACATTATTTGCTACTTTATTACATTCCTCGGTTCTGCCTAAGGTGGTGGATGAACATTATTATTTGCTACTTTATTCTTTTCATCTATGTTTGTAAATCAGAACCTTTTCTTTACTAAACTTAATTCTGAAATGTTTACTTTGTGAGTTTTAAGTTGGGTCCTTTAAAAACCAAACGGAACTGAAGCAGGCTCAGGGGACTTTCCCTATGAGAAAAAGAGCGCGTAATGTAGGAAAGTATGCATCATAGCCTCGGGCACCAAAGCAGTGGCGGGCCGTGCTTTTTCAACCTGGGCCTTTAGTGCTATACTCCTGCAATTAAGCTATCCTCAAATAAGTTCATAGTGAGATTACGTAACCAGCACATATTCAAAGAGACAGTAACACTCGTTTAGTGGAATAAAGTGGTTGAAAGAATGTTCAAAACCTTTGAGGGATAAACCGAAATTGTATGGACACGCACTGAAACCATCAAGGATGCAGCACTATTACACAGAATGGCATGATGCTGCATCACAAATAGATGTAACATATCTCATGTCTTTGTCATAACCAACTAATAAACTCTCAACAACCGTCACATTTACTTATAAGGCCACGAAGAAAGCAAAAATGCCATCAAATGTAAGTAGGAGTCGGTAACTTTTTCTTGTTACCATAATCTATTAATCTGAGCTTGAAGCAATTTGAATTGAATTAAGTGACTTATGTTGACTTGTGCAGACTCCAGCCAGCTGCTGGCACAGACATACTAGAAAGAATCCGGACATACTTCGACCACAACAGCAGCAACCACTAAAAACCGGCAATAATCATTTATTTATCTATAAAAAAGATATTTAAGATACTTAAAAATTTGTCTCACCAGAACTGTTCAGCGTCTGAAGACAAAGTCTCTCATCCTTTCTGTCTTTAAAAAATAGATCCATCACATGGTTGTGGAGGACACCTGTGGATTTCAGTTCCTTTTGGAGATTCTATTTCAATAGGTTTTACTTTATTGATATTGAGCACTCAGCAGGAGCAGAAGATATGAATGAAGTGCCTTCCTCATGCGTAATACTGACTCAAGACGAATCTACTTTAAGAACACGGCCAGGACTACGTACTGGACGATCACAAGCAAGTTAGCTTTGGCCTTCCCGAAGGCCTCGGGCGACATTTTTTTTATCCACCCAGAATAAGTCAAAATTAAATTGGTATATTTATCTATTACATTATAAACAAACACAGAAAGCCAGTCCTTCTCTTCCTGCTGAGCTAGTCCTAGCCAGTCAGCGAGCCAGCTCTAGCTTTTACCTTACCTAGCAACAACAGTCCCGCAACAACAGATTGGATAACTTTGTTTTGACAGTAGCCCCTTTAGCCAACATGAAATGAGACAGAAATTAGAGTTAAAGAATATATTTATAATTTCTTTTATTTAATAATTATTCTCTTTTAACTCTAATTTCATCTCATTTCCTATAATTTCAATGACCTCCATCATTTCATTCTATCTGGATTTAATTTATGTTCCGCGATGTTGCGGTTCAAGCCTGTCAAAGCACTAACAAGCTACATCAAACTCACAAGAATATATTAAATTTCAAATAAATTAGGAAACCGCAAATTCATATAGTTCAACTACTTTAACCGCTATTTTATATCGTCTTATAATAATGAAATTGATGATAATACCATCCCCTCCTCCAAGACAAGGATCTGTTGGTTCTGGAGAGTTTGCTGAAAAAAGTTGCTCAATAAAGTTAGAATTCTGTTCCTTGGGTGGAACTCCATCTCTTTGTAAGATTTGGAAGGCATAGAATGACTTTTTCTATTATTCTGCGCTGCAGATCATCTTTTTGCAGTATTAAGGTGTACAGAAAAATTGTAAGCAAAGTCAATATCTTAACTTGCCACATAATGTCAATCAGACACAAATCAAAGGCAAACTGCTCTCAGGTGCAACAAGTTGTGGTCTAGGCTGCACTAGCATATTGGTGCAATATTTCTTGTAAAATCTGAACAGTCTCATGAGTCATCAGCCACCACCACCGACATCCAGACTTAAACCTTCCAGCTGTTTAGGGTAGACAACCTTCGATCACAACTTACCTGAAGAATCGGAATGCCAAAGAAGTTTTGACAGAGTAATTATCACACATCATCTGTCAGAATAAGCATTTACCCTAACACCATTCTCTGTCTCCTCTGATTGAAATTCTTCAATCTTAGAGGCTATAGTGTCACGGCTAAGCTCTGACCTCAGACCCCACTCCTCGGTTGACATGTGTGGCTGTTGACGCAAGCCTCGTACTCACACACACACACACAGGACAGCTGCACAAGCTCAACAGCTACCATGAATCCAGCATCACCTGCAGCACAAGAACCCCGGTTCTCCTGTCACTCCTGACCAGATTATTCTGCATCTCTAGTGCTTTATTGGTCATATGACTAATCGTAGTAATTTCATTCAATGTAGTTAAGTGTTAGCCGAGCCTCCAGCGCTCCTTGACCTTTCATTAAAATCCCCTTAAATCCTGACTGTTTTCATATAGTAAAGATTTTAACACAAACCCGTCCTTTAAAAAACGTCTTTACAAATCAACTAGGATCTTAGGGATTCTGTGGTCCCTATCTGCCACTCACCCTCAGGGTCCATGGATAATGGTTTACAATTTTCCCTTTGAAATGCATTTGTATTCAGTGCATTTAAGCAAGGTTTAGGTTTGTATCTTTTCCTGCGTTTGTTGTACAAATAACTGTCTTCACTTATAATTTATAGAAATGTGAGCTCAGTCTCAGCTGGAATAGATTGTAGATTCTACACTGGCCACACATTTTGGGTAGAATATATTCATATATGCAGCACATGTTGTTGTGTTGTTGTGATCTCCTACACAAGGGCATGAATTACAACTTAGTGTTGCCTCCCAATCCTCTGTGATGGTGGGAGGTCCACCGATATCACAAGAGATGAAAATACCTAATTTAATGGACCCCCTCCCCAGCACATCTACTTTGTTTATGTTTACCTCCCTTTGCCTCTGATCTTAGCTTGTTTACGCCATAATGAGCTTTTACCCTGAACATGCGTGCCTGCCTATGCATGTGCCTTTGTACGTATTAGACCCGTATCTAATCTACGATCGATTGTTGCATGTTTGCTTATCCAGTGCTCAAGCTCCTCTGCAGCTCAGTCAAAATGCTGACAGCAGGGTTTTCAATGAGAAGAAGATTTCCACTCATTTGAGGCTTGCATATTCATAAAAGGTGTTCCACATTTAAGGAAATTACTTTTCCTTTTAATAAGTACGTCATGTACTCAAACAAAACAGTTCAAAAGTAATATGGTGCAGGAGAGAATTCCTTAGGGGAAACATGCACAATATGAGCGATTTGTTCAATAAATAATTCCATGCTTTTGTCTAAGTTTTTCTATTATTGATTGTAGTGACTCTTATATGAATAGTTAGAACTATGCTACTGAATTAGATGTTTTTTTTTAAAACACCGATACATTGATTTTCTTTCATGTCTTTCCAAACATAATTGGACCTTTTGGCCATGCACATCCTCCTAGCTCCTAATCAACCAAGAACAACGGTGATTTGAAAAGTGAAGTCAATTATTTCGGCACAGCTCACAAATGTATATTGAAAAATCCTGTGCAATATTATTCAGCCCCAAGAACGTTTTTCAGCACTTGTGAATATGTGGACGTTTTTGACTGGGGGTTCAAAAGTCCAGGTTAGCTGGACAATCGGGAAACTCGTCATGTCAAGTGAAGCACTCAAAGGTGCATTGAGGAATTTCCTCAGAATTTGTATTCAGCTTTATCCAGCAAAACAATGTGTATCCTTGAGCCTTAAAACATGTGCAATTAATTTTCTACAACATAAAAGCTTTGTAAAGCTGCAGGGCTCATCTCTTCATCTTACATTGACATACTCTTCTGTTTCACAGTGCATCACTTCCAACTGCTAACATGCTCTTTGGTTTGCAGAAAACATGCATCACAGCACAGTGTTGCTTATACACATATACAGCATACTGTACAGCATATGTGCCTGACAAACAAAACCAAACATGAATAATATAGCAGATATAGAAGAAGAAGGAGCCTTTATTGGTCACATACAATCATAGAAGCAGTACAACTTAGCGAACGTGGTTCCCTGCATTTAACCAATTCCTAGAAATTTATTTTTATATGAGCTTATAATAATAATAATAATAAAACATTTGCACTTTGCATTTTGATCAAATCTCAAAGTGCTACAAAATAAAAGCAGATATAAGCATCAGTGAACAATAAAATAATAACTACATAAAAACATGACCAAAAAGCAGCAATGTTAATTACAGTTATAGGTTCTGCTAAAAAGGAAAGTTTTAAGTCCTTTTTTTAAATGTGTCAGTCGTCTGTGGAGCCCTCATATGGTCAGGGAGGGTATTCCACATACGAGGGGCAGCAGAACAGAAGGCCCGATCACCCATGGTGCTGAGCTTAGTCTGGGGAAGGAGGAGGCGGTATGAGTGGGTAGAACGGAGGGATCGTGTCGAGGTCAGTGGGGTGAGTAGTACTTTTAGGTAGAGGGGTGCGTTACCATGGATGCACTGGTGAGTGAGGAGAGAGATCTTATAATAAATCCTGGTGGAGATGGGAAGCCAATGAAGGGAATGAAGAATGGGGGTGATGTGTTTGTGTTTACGAACTCTCATCAGGATCCTTGCAGCACTGTTTTGAACATACTGAAGTCTTTGAAGACTTTTATCAGGGATCCCGATGAGAAATTACAGTAATCCAGTCGGGAGGAGAGAATCGCATGGACCAGCTTTTCAGCATCACTTAAGGTAAGTGAGATGGTGAAGATGAGATGGTCTGAGATGGTGGATGGAATCTTACGCCGAGGTTGGTGACTGATGAAGAGAGGGGAATGTCGTGACCAGAGAAGGTAATACTGGTTATGGAGGAAGACTGGGTCTGATGTGGGAGGCCAATTAAAATTGCTTCGGTTTTGGGGCTGTCAACTGGAGAAAGTTGTTTTTCATCCAAACCTTTATGTCCTCCAGACAAGCGCGGAGAGCTGACAGGGGAGATGATGATGATGATGATGATAAGGATGGAGAGGCTGCAGAGGAACATGTATCAGTTTTTATGTAGATTTGCGTGTCATCAGCGTAACAATGGAATGAGAGTCCATATCGACTGATGACATGGCCAAGGGGGAGCATGTATAGTATGAAGAGAATGGGGCCAAGGACTGATCCCTGTGGGACCCCACAGGTGACGGTTTGTGTCCGGGACCTTGAACTTCCAAGGGAAACGTATTCTGTTCTGTCGGTGAAGTAGGATTGAAACCAGTTTAGGGCGGTGGCAGTGAGTTCAATGGTGTGATGTAGGCGGTGTAGCATTCCATGGTCAACTGTGTTGAAGGGTTAGCTAGACCTTATATAGCATTTTTGTGTAGTGCAAAGGTTTAGAAACTCAGTATTTGCATAATAATAATAATAATAATAATAATAATACATTTAATTTATAACGCACTTCAAATTTGAATCAAATCTCAAAGTGCTAGATAAACAATAGCTCATACGTGTAGGTTTATGCTGCATAAGAATCACAATTGTAAACAAATGGTGGATGGTAAGCAGTTCCCTATACCCCATATCAGTCATTCACGATTACTAATAGAATTTTTCTATGATTTAAACAAATTATGCAAATTTTAGTACAATAAACCAGATTTCATATTCAGTGTTTCGAGCTCCTATTTTAAATATTTATCAAAACAGACACTGATGGCACAGTACTGTATTGTTTTTTCTTGTTAGTTGATTTTATTCCTACCAAGGGATATTTTCCTGAGAAGAAATAATTAAAAAGGGTATGGGTCATTTGGGGCATCACAGTGTCATTTTGGGTAGCGCAGCGAGAGGGTTCAAGGTAAAAAATCCAGCTCTGGCGTTGGTGCCTTTCTGTGTGGAGTTTGCATGTTGTATTTCCTGGGTTTGTACATGTGCGTTCTCTCAAGCTATACTCTGGCGTCCTTCCACATTCCAAACACATGCAATATCGTTGAATTGTTGACTCTGAATAGCCTGTAGATGTGAATGAGAGCGTGAATAGTTGTTTCTCTCTATGTGTTGGCTCTGTTATTCTGTCTATTATTATGTCAGCTGGGGTAGATTTCAACCCCCCATGAACCTCTAGAAGATTAACAATGAATTAATAATTAATTGCTGATTTGGATATTAATTAAAGTATTTGGACGTATGGATGGATGGATGGACAGATTAGTTTAAATCCTCATCGCACAAATGCCCGGTCACCTCGCATTCTTTCATTTTACCAATGAGTAGCCAAGAGCATCTAGTTTGTAGAGCACAGTGCTCTGACTGGAGAATGCAGGTGCAAGTGCGATCGGTTTACTTCTGCGTTGTGTTTAATAATGCTCGGGATCGAAAATCTCTTTGGAGATGCTCTCCGTTTATTCTTGAACATAAAAAAACATGTGCCACAGTTCAAAGGGAATCAATCCCCCCAGCTCTTTACTAAATTAAATTGAAAACAAAGAATGAACGATATTAACATCTTGACATATAAAATATTTTTCTAACATAAGAATTTAACATTCTTTGATTGTTATTCTTGGAATTGGAACCAGCTATAGACTGCGAAGGGATGACTTCTCCACAGCAACTTATAAGGAGTTATAATAATGTCTTTGTGACAAGATGAAGGTATGCATGATTCTCACCAAAGCCGGCTTTTACGACTGCGCTTATTTGGTTATCGAGTTTGTAAGAGCCATCAAGGTCAATACTGGGGTTATTAATAAAAGGTCTATTGTAAGGTTTTCAACATTGTCCAAGACATCAGCCCTACCGAACACAACAACATCTGTTTTCCCTTCATTTAGATGAAGGAAATGTATCGAGATCAAGAATTTGATGTCATCCAAACAGTTCCACAAGGCCTGCATAGACTCTTTTGCTGTTAGTTTTGCAGATAAGCAGATACATCTGAGTATTGCTTAATAGCGGCGATAGGGAATGTTATGTTTTTCAGGAATGGAGCCAAATGGCAGCTTGAATAAGGATTATAGCAAGACATACTGAGTTGCATGGGACAAATATTATCACCTGACCTCTGTGTTTGGTGAAATATGGTAGGTAATTTGCAGTAGAATTTTTACATCACAAATTACAGTCATTCACATGAAATTAATATCACATAAGTCTTGCCCTTATTATTACAAATTACCACAGGTCCCCGGGTAATACCCGTCCTATCTGAATGGGACATTAACTACGTGTGAGTTCAGCACTTTATTAAGTAGACTTGTTTCTACATTTATGTTTTTGTTCAACATTCATACTAAGTAATATGACTTATTTTGAGAAAATGTACTTATCCATTAAATAGTTAGTATATTAAACGATACAAAAAATAACTGTTGGTGGCAGACACATAATTACAAGACACATAAGCTAATATTGTACTGGTACCATTTTTCTTGATAAATCTTGCCCTGTTTTTCAGATAATTTCATGTTATTCGCGTAATATAACTGAATAAATTGTTTCCAAACTAGTTTCTTCTTGTCATACCTTTTACAAAATGAGCAAATTAACGTAAGATGAATCAATAGCTCTTCAGTGCACTTCTTCAATATGACTCACGAGCTGTGATGATGTATTACCTATTATCAAAAATAAAAATAAAAAACTCACCGTCCAGATAAGTAAAGTAAGGCTCGTTTGCTGTTTACTATTCGACCCTGGTCAAAGTGTTTATGGTACGTTGTTCGAGTGGTAATTCAATATTTAAGTAGGTGGAAAATTTGCAATTTCAAATGTGCTGTGAAAGAAAACCGTAAAACTGGCACCACTCAGGACAATCCCTGCTATGATTGCGAAGCATGAGACATGCTAACAAAGCAAAACGCTGCATATTAAAACCAACATCATTTTCATAGGCAAGGCTGAAATACGAATTGCTAGAATGAGTAAAAGAGTGACATTTGCCGCGCCTCAGCTGAAACCCTGCAAAGACTGCAAATGCCCTGAAATACACACGCTTCCAATCCACAGTGAAGGGAGTTAAAGGAGTTCCATCATACACACCATATTGCATATATGAAAGACAATAAGGTGGGTTATTACCTGTCACTCAATGCAGCTTGGAGCTGATACCGCAGCAGCTTGGTGGTGATAAACTTTTTGCCTTGTTCTTTAAAATGCTTTATGTGTATGTTGAATGCAAAAAACTGCTTGTTTTGCACATTTCCAACACATAATTTGTATGCCAACACTCCTATTCTGGTTATCCGTCCGTAAGATACAGGCAGAAGAAGAAGAAGATGACCTTTAAAAAAACTTTATTTATGACACATTAACTAAAATGATTCCTGCATGCCCATTCCTACGTAAACAATAATGACAGAAAAATCCTGCTCACACAAGCAAGATTAAAAGTTCAGCACCAGAGTGCTGTCCTTTTCTGAACACAGGACCTGCTTGATGCCCCACAAACCTTTAAAACCACCCTTGTTGTGTGTCAGTCTGTATAAGTGTGTTCAAACCTTAAGCGAGCTGCCACCAAACCTTTCAGACTGTGGACCGGATCTATTGTACCATCTCCCAAACTGATTCTTTCGGCTCTTCCAGATAGCAAGCTTGGCATTTGCAAAGATAAAATTCATCAGAACCAAAGTTTTACCTTTTTCTCTGTGTGTACTTTGGTCCAAAAACAAACAGTGGGACAGAGAAAATCTCCCCCGATGCCTCCACCCATCTCTGCAGTAAGTCATAGAGAACTACCAAACGTGGACAGGACACCACTAGATGCTGTACATCCTCTGTTTGGGAGCAGAACGAGTAGCCATCCCCGGTGCTTGGGTCCAGGTGAGCTCTTTATTGGTTTGTAGCAAGTGCTCCATGTTTAATCTTCCACTGGAGTTCACCCATCTGTTTTTCAACGGGAGGCTTATACAGGACCCGCCAGCTGCCTTTACGGGAAAAGTCTGAGCCAAAGACCCCCGTCCACCTCGACTCCTTGACTACTGTTAGCGATAGGAGGTTGAGTACCTTAACGCAACTCAAGTAAAGCTGCTTCCCTACACAAGAGTTGAATGTCCCAAGCACCGACGTCCCCACAGCGAGGAGCAGGTCGCTCCCCTCCACCCAGTCACCCACAGCAGGACCCACGGTCAGGGAGGGGAAGACATATCTGGACCTCTCGCTCCACTGATCTGCCCCCCTAGAACTCTCGTTGACTGGATATCCGTCATCTCAGCCAGTCTGTCGATTGGAGTCCCTGTGAGGTGTCCCAGCTTAGTGATCCCAGCCTTAATGAACTTTCTTCTGATGGTTGGCGAGGAAAACACTGTATTGGACATTAAGGTGTTGTGAAACAATGGCTCCTAAACTAACCACATTCCAGGCAGGGGGTAAGGGGGCCAGGAAATGTCCACAGTCTTCCAGGCTTCAATCACTGAGCTGTAGAAGATGGTAATTCCAGAGAGATCGCACTCAGATGACCTGATCAGGAATAACTGTTTATCAAGTAGGAGGTGACCGGCCTCCCATAGCAGCGACCGGGCCACATCCAGCCAAGAGACAGCGCAGCCATACAGCAGCCGTTAAGCTACCTGCAGTCTGAAGGCCACGGTTCTGGAGGCATTGTCAATGAGGCCCTGACACCCCTCTGCCACAGGGATGTACAGGACCCATGCCCGCACCCAGTGATGAGCAGTCCAGAAAAAGTTCACGAGCAGCTTCTGCAACTGTTCTATGAAGCCCGGTGGTGTAACAAGAACTTTTAGTTTAAGCCATAGAGCCGAGGCAACCAGGTTATTGACAATGAGAGCTCTTCCCCTGTAGGACAGCTGGGGTAGCAGCCATTTCCATTTAGACAACTTAGCTTGCACCTTTCCCAGCATTCCCTCCCAGTTCTGCCTCTCTATGTCCTCATTTCCTAAATATAACCCAAGTACCTTTAGCCCTCTGGTTTCCCACACAAGGTTCCCTGGGAGAACTGAAGTGTTCTGGATAGTCCAAGGACCTATCAGACACGCTTCACTCTTTTCCCAGTTTACCCTGGCTGAAGAGGCCCTCTCATACAGGGCCAGGCTGTCCTGCAACTCTTGAACATCCCCCTGACACTGTATGAAGACATTAACGTCATCAGCATATGCTGATACAACCACCCAGGACCCATTAACCGGCTCAGGGAGCTGAAGACCACCTAGCCGGTTCCTCAGCCTGCATAGCAGAGCCTCGATGGCCAAAATGTACAACTGGCCTGAAATGGGGCAGCACTGCCTGATCACTCTCCCCATTGGTAGAGGACGGCTCAAGCCTCCCCCCACAAAACATGCATCATGTACAGTAGTTTTACCCAGGACAGAAAATGCTCCCCAACCCGAAACGCCTGCAGTTTAGCAAACAGGATCAAAAGTGTTCTCCTGGTCAATCACAACTATACCTGTGTTGATATTATACAGACTGCACGGATCAAAAGTGTCTCTCACTAAACACAGGTTGTCAAACATTGACCTGTCAGGGACAGAGTAGGCCTGGTCCTAACCAACCAGCAGGTCAATAAAAATATTCAGTCTATTGGAGAGGACCTTGGACTGTATTTTGTAGTTTGTGCATAACAGAGTCACTGATTTCCAGTTTTTGAGCAGTGTAAGGTCTCCCTTCTTAGGTAGTAGGGAGACCTCTGTGCGTCGACAAGAAGCTGGAAGTGTCCCTTTGTTAAAACATACTTTAAGACCTCCAACAAGTCATGTTGAAGAAGATTCCAGAAGTGTTTGAAGAAGTCCCAGGTATTCCATCAAAACCTGGGACAAAGGACAACTGGGACACAGCAGTGGTCAGTTCGTCCAGAGAGTCTACATTGAGATTACATTGAGATTATGTCCATGAATGTTTAGAGCAGAATCGGAGACAAAGGACAATCTTGGTGGAGTCAAACATTCACTAAAAACGTGTTTGACTGTCTGCCGAGCATATGGACACAACTCTCACTTTGGTTATATGGAGACTAGATGGCCCGTATTAATGGTCCCAGCACCCTGTAATCTCACAGTACACCCCACAGGATTCCCTGCGGGACATAGGCATAAGCCTTCCCCAAGTCCACTAAACACATGGAGACTGGATGGGCAAATTCCCATGACCCCGCAAGCAAGCCTCCAAGAAGAAAAAAAGTTGGTCTACCCTTTCACGACCAGGAAGGAATGCATTGTTCCTCATGAAACTGAGGTTTCGACAATCGTTCAGAGCCTCCTTTCCAGAACCCCGGGGTAAACTTTCCGAGGAAGGCTGGGATGTGTGATCCCCCTATAATTGGAGCACAACCTCCGGTCCCCCTTTTTTTTAATAAAAGTGGGACCACCACCCCAGTCTGCCACTCCACAGGCACTGTCCTTGTCTGCCATGCAATATTTAATAGGTGTGTCAACCATGACAACCCAACAATGTCCAAAGCCTTTGGAAACTCAGGTCAATCTCATCCACCCCTGGCGTCTTACCTTTTGGCAACCTCATAACTACCTCAGTGACCTCTGCCATGGAAATGCATGGGCCTTCCCCAAAGTCCTCCAACTCCGCCTCCACTATAGAAGGTGTGGCTTCCGGGTTCAAAAGTTCCTCAAGTGTACTTTCCATCATCCAACGATATCCTCAGTACGAGTCAGTAGTTCTCCTGCCCGGCTGTACACAGTCTGTGCCAAGCCCTGCTTTCCATTCCTGAGTCGTCGGATGGTTTGCAAGAACTTCTTTGGGGCCAAAGCAAAGTGATACTTCATGCTTCCCCAAACTCCTCCCACACCCAGGATTTTGCTTCCACAACTGCCAAAGCCTCCCTTGCCAGCTGATCCAACTCATCAATATGTGATGATCAGTGGACAGCCCATCTGCTCTCTTCACCCTACTGTCCAAGACATTCAGCGGCAGATCTGATGATACAACTGAAAGGTCGATAATAGCTCTTTGGCTCAAGGTGGTCTGGTACCAATTACACTTATGAACTATCTTATTCTTAAAGGGAATGTGCTCCGGTAGTGCAGCTCCTCCAGGATGGCACATTTATACGCGCCGTGTTTGCTGTGTCTCCCAGCACAGTTTCAAGAGCTTGGAGGAGATACCAGGAGACAGGCCAGTACACCAGGAGAGGTACAAGGGGACGTAGGAGGGCAACAACCCAGCAGCAGGACCGTTAATTAAATGTATTATTATTATTATTATCTGTTCCTTTGTGCAAGGAGAAACAGAAGGAGAAATGTCAGAGCCTTACAATGTCCAGCAGGCAACTCGTGTGCATGCTTCAGCCCAAATTATCAGATTCAGACTCCATTAAGTTGGCATAAGGGCCTGACGTCCACAAGTGAGGCCTGTGCGCACAGCCTAGCACCGTAGAGCTCGATTGCCGTTTGTAAGAGAACACCAGAATTGTTAGATTCGCCATTGGCGCCCTGTTCTCTTCAAAGATGAGAGCAGGTTCACACTGAGCACATGTGACAGACGTGAGAGAGTCTAGAGACGCTTTGGAGAACGTTATGCTGCCATCAACATCCTCCAGCATGACCGGTTTGGTGGTGGGTCAGTGATGATCTGGAGAGGCATATCCTTGGGTACTGGGATGAGAACCTCAGACCCATTGTGAGACCGTATGCCCAACCTCATTTGGCTAGTTTGAGTCAGTGGTTCCTGTATGACGAAAGCATTGAGGCTATTGACTTGCCCGCCCGTTCCCCACACCTTCATCCAATCGAACACCTTTGGGACATCATGTATCGTTTCATCCATCGCCGCCACTTTGCACCACAGACTGTCCAGGAACGGACTTATGCCCTGATCCAGGTCTGGGGGGAGATCCCCCGGGAGACCATACATTGCCTTGTGAGAAAATTCACTATGTACCCAACAAAGATTTTCAACTGGAATATTTCATTCATCTAGATCTGGGATGTGTTATTTAAGTGTTCCCTTTAATTTTTAGAATTGTGTATATCCCATCCACTGACAGGTTCCTTTGTGACGAGATAGCAGTTAATTTCAGTGTATGAACCTGGACTGACTGGCTGATTCGTTATAGGAACAGTCCATGCTATTTACTTTATCTGTCAGTGATCGATGGGGTTGTGGATCAAAGATTATTAATCTACCAGATTTGGATTTTAATACGGATATAAACTCCAATGTGTTTTGTGTGTTTGAATTGTCAATGCTTGTGTTTTTAATTGTCCTATTATTAGTCAAAAACATTAAATATCTAAAATGTGTATCCCTACTTAGGTCCAAGATCCACAGCTAAACAAATGGAATCTATTCACATATTTTGCAGGAAAAAAACAATGTAAAAAATGATTCACAAGTGATTGATAACACAGCTTATAACTCTTGCTGATGTAGTTTACTATACAGAAACTGCCGCATCCCAAGATGTCTTAGTTCACGTTAGTTATGGGTAAATACTGCCACTCTAATATGACCCACATCATTATTCTCCACAATGAAACTCTTAAGCACGTTTCCCGTCCAATGGGAATTTTGAGGGCAATATAACACAATGGGAGCTGCCCAGGGACATTTAGTTACACGTTATTCATTACCAAACAGTAACACACACAGACAAACACACACATACCCACACAAACACACACACACACATTGTACAACAAACACAATGTCAAAATCCGGACACTTTTCTCATCTCATAGACTAAGAAAATTAACTAAGGAAATTAATTTACAGTGTGCTATCAGACAAAAGTGTTATTTTACAGCTGTGTTAAAACAATAACACAGACAGTGTTGTCCTTAATCCAAAGAAGAACACCTGCAGTGTCTTTCCATTGTTCATGGTCTGTCAGGTAGCTCAATGGCCTCAAGCCGGCCCAAATATTTAATGAAGAGTTTATGGCTCCCCTTAGGAATATTACAAGCAGTTAACCTTGGCTGACAGGCTCACCGGAGGCTGGGACTCTGGGAAATGAACCACAACATTTCTGGTCAATAGGGTAATTATGTAAACTGATGTTAAGCTGTGATTTACACAGAAACAAGTATAAACATACATTCGGAGTAAGTTATTGGTCATCTTATGAATTTTGAAAGGGAGGTTTTCCCAGGATGCCACATAAGCTAAAACCACCCGTGGCTGCATGCAGTACAAAACTGTAACTGTTTAATTTTTGACTGGTTATGCACTTTTCTGCTGTAAGCTGATATTCTATGCACAAACACAATAAACTGCTGAGGATTTTATTTCCATTTTTTACAGTAAAATATCTGAATCTTTCACTTTTAACCATGAAAGGCTGCTTCTGTTATAATAATAATCTTAAAATCAATATATGCACAAATATAGAAAATATATATATAGCCCCAAAGTTGATGTGTTAGAAGCAGAAAATGAACATCGTCAGGATCTGAGCTACTTAGACAAGTGCCAAATGCAATGGCTACACAGAGTGTAGGTATTGTTGGCTGTTCCTGGTAAGTACCAACCAAAGTGGTCTAGGTAGGGAAAACTGGTGAGCTGGACAAAGGATCATGGGCACCAAGGTTCACTGATGTGTGTGGGGGGCGAAGGCTATCCGATGTTGTCTGTGCCGCCAGAAGAGCTACCATATCCCATTTTACGAAAAAGGTGAATGCTGGTTCTTATGAAAAGGTCTCAGAACATAGAGTGCATTGAAACTTCTTTTGTAAAGGGCTGTGTAGACATATACTGGTCAGAATTACTGTGTTGACCTGTGACACTGAAAGTGCGAGTGCATGCGAGTTGCTTAAGCCGGAATTACACTTTACGTTTAGAGCCCGATTCAAACTTGCAAATGAGTCTCAGGACTGCCGTCTGACGGTGTCAGTCCTTCGTCGTTTTACGCAAGGTCACTAGTACCGATAAGCAGCTCTTGGACATACGTCGGAGGATCGAAAGGTTTTCCGGCGTGTCAGAAATTTTGGCAATGTCTCCACTCGATCGGCTGACGTCAACGCCTCTTTTTCTCACTGCGCCTGCGAGATATGGCGGAGCATCTGAATTGTCTTGGTGACACGACACATTGTAATAACAAAAATAATAAGTAATAAGTACTCATAAAGTGGAAAGGAAGGTTTGTGGCTATTAAGAAATGATGAATAAGAGAGGTTCACAGTCTCTCTGCAAAATAGACCAACAATACTATCCACTGGGTTCTAGTCAGCTACAAATCCAGATACGCCTGTAACTTTTAAAATAGGTTTCGGCACACCCGATGGCAAATAATAATCAAGGCAACTGGTTTCTGTCTTGTTAGTAGTGTGCTAAGATACAATCTTTTTTTCTGCTTTGGAGCTTTCAAATCAAACTTTATTGACAATTGTAAATATGAACACAGGCTGCAGAGGCTGGACGGGTCTTATGGCGTAAGCACTTGATGCCCAATACAACAAAACTCTTTTAGAGGTCTTTTTTCGATGGATGAGTGATATTTTCAAGAAAAACGAGGGACCTCCTCAATATTAGGCAGGTGGTTATAATGTTATGACTAATTGGGGTGCATCCCATCTGACCAAATGTTTTAGTCTGATCAGTCAATTACTATTACTAAGAAGAATCTGGGGAAAAGAAACCTTATTTTAACTCGGCGTCTGCACGCTTAGTTGGAAATTGGAAACCAATTGATGCCATATGGTCACAGACTAAGACTGGATAACTGAAAATAAAGACAATGTCATTTTTCTTGTTATTACAATAAGTATTTTCTCTCTCTCTCTCTCTCTCCCTCTCTCTCTCTCTCTCTCTCTCTCTCTCTCTCTCTCTCTCTCAGAAAACCTCAAAGCTTAGGGCTCGCGCGTTCTGTCGGATTCCTCTTCCTGTCTCGCGCAGGCAGGAGAGAGCTCACCTCTCTCCGCTCCGCACTGCGCCTCCTCCTTCTCCCTTTGAGGACACTAACGAGCCCATGACGTCACGGAAACCTATTTAAGGTTCCCAGAAGAGACGACCAATGTTTGAGACCCGCTGCCGCTGTCCCCAGAGACGCCGGCGAGGGACACGAGACGAGTCGTGATGGGACAGTTCTCCGGAGGATACCACCGGACTTTCTGCGTCTTTGTGCTCCTCGCGCCTTTGGTCCCGGTGGCGGTAGCGAGAGGTGAGTCCACACTGAGGATAAACTTCAAGGAAAATATTCTCGGAGAGGGTTTGAAGCTGGGGTCCAAGTTTCCTTGGGCTTTTTTCAAAGTTAAAAGTGAACGGGTTGCGAGCCTTAAAAGACATGTTTCTGCTGCCATTGAAATATGCCAACTTTGCGCGTTGATTGAGCTGAGCTGGATATCCGGGAGGTTATTTTCAAACGTTTTTTTGTAGTTTCTGGAGCTTTAAATGAATGGGGTTTTATTATGTCAACTATTATAAAGTTAATTAAGAGTTTCAAATAATTTTAAAGAGCATATTTTTCTCGATAGCAAAGTTCATATTTTAATTTTAATGCAAATAGAGACAGTAGTGGTCCATGCAGCTTACATTGTAGGTAATGTTTGAATGTTATAATAATAATAATACGTTTAATTTATAATGCACTTTACGTTTGGATCAAATCTCAAAGTGCTAAAATGATCTTAATTTTAAATTTCTTATTCAAGTTTAATTTCCTTTTTTCTCAAATTTGAATTCATATTTACAACTTCAAATATGGCAGTGGCTATAACCACATAAACAAGGCTGATTATGATGTGCGTGTTTCTATGGTTGCTTTGAAAACTAGGAATGCGTTTTTATTGAACGTCTCAGGCATGCGTACCTATTTGTCAGAAACAGAAGGCTAATTGATCCAGTTCCCCTACAGGTAATATATTTTTTTCTATTTAAATCAGGAATATTGGTAGCCGTTATTAAGATAATTGGGAATTATAATCCGTTTCGACAGCATATTTTTCCAGATAAGAGCTGCAACCACATTATATTCTACATGTAATGGAAAGGGGGTTAGAACAGACTGGTCCATATTGCCTATCGAGAAGCATGGTTCTGTATGGGTTGTTGTAATGTGAATTAAAGACAAAATAAAAACAGATTTTAAACTTGGCATAAAGAATTACCTACACACCACATGAAAAGCGATTGTTATCCCTTGAAAAGCTCTTTTGCCTGAAGGCTTTGAAAGCTATGAATATTTTTTACTTTAATTTCTCAGGCTGACACACAATTGTCAGTAAGAGAAGGCTAATTGATCCAGAGTGTCTATTCTCTGGAGGATACCCTTCCTTTTAACTAATGAGTAAGTTGTCCGTATCTTACCCATGGCCTACTGTGCAAGCAATATTTTCATGCAACATTTATTTTTTATTTTTCTGTTTTTGTTAGAATTCTCAGTACAATATCATGTGTGGGCAGTGAAACCAAATAAACTGATTAATTATGCGCTTGCATCAGTGAAATTGTTGAGGTTTGCAGCCTTGGCTTTCTATATTCCCTAGTGTTTTCTTGTCTTAGCAATTGTTTTCACATTAAACGCATGTAATCCCAAGGTCGTTTATGATGCTTGTATTTCTATCGGTTGCTCAGAAAGCTATGAATGTTTTTTTTAACATTAATTAGTCAGGCATGTGTATACATTTGTCAGTAACAGAAGACTAATTGATACACAGGGTACATAAGTTGTTTGTCCTCTGGAGGATATACAAATTCCATTTTCATTCAAAGTTGGCTGTGGTGCAAAAAAAATTGCCTTTTTTGTGGAATAGATTTTTTGTAAATTAGGGGATATATATATACCTATAATTATACTGATTAGGAATTAAATTCAGTTTGGAGAAATATTTTTTCCAGATTATAGCCTTAGCCATGGTTTAACTAGTGAAAAGAGGTTGTAGTAGTCCAAATCCCCCCCACAAAAATTCCAATTTTTTTACCAGGTTTAATTTCCTTTGTCCTTATGTTTAATTCTCATTTACAACACCGCAGATGGACAGTGGCTACTAACCAAAATTATTCAGGAATCAGTGACATTATCCACGGTTGATTATGATACCTGGGATGGCTTGAAGCAAGCTTGCCATTACTATTTGGTGCTTTGAAAGCTATGAATGTTTTTAAACTTGTGTAGGTGTATAAGTTGTTTTGTTCTCCAGAGGATACACAATGTTATCCAAAGCTGACTGTGGTGTGAAACAAAATATTGCCTTTTCATTGGAAATGCAAAGATAATTTCATAAGGGATAAAGATATCTCCGCAACCATGTTCCACTAAGACAGTTCCAGGGCTCATTTGTAGGGAGTGCTTAATTTCAGGTCCTTTGCCTAGACCCTCGATCCGGGTCAGGAACAACTCCCCAAAAACCCCTTTAACAGGGGAAGAAAAAGGGAGAAACCTCAGGAAGGGACACAGAGGATGGATCGCTCTTCCAGGACGGACAGATGTGCAATAGATGTTGCGTGTACAGAGAAAAGCAAAAAAAATAAACACAATGTACACAGTTATGTCTGACTGGGGGGCATGATTCTAATAACCAACTAAAACTTTGTCAGTCATTTATTAAAAACATAGATGGTGTAGAATAGCATACACAAAAACAACTGCAAAGTAACAATGGATATTAGGACTAAAGGTTAGTTTGTGCTCAACATTAATGATAGATACAGATGGAGTCTATTATGTATGCTCTGCATTCATATTGTTCTTATTTTGGCAAATTCTTTTGAAAGCTTCCAGATATGGACAAAGTAGAGTAGTTACACCAGAAATCAGTGCAGCCATAATCTAAGCAACCTTTGACAAATATCTATAGACACAACAATAAGGAAAAGAAGTGAAGCAAAACAAAATTAACAAAAGAAAAATGCTCCCTCTCCACATGTTGAGATATATTTAATGGCTTCAGAGACCAGAGCCCATAATTAAAAATGTACATGATTACATCCCTCTTCTTCTTCTTGCACTTCTTCTTCTTCTTCTTCTTCTTCTTCTTCTTCTTCTTCTTCTTCTTCTTCTTCTTCTTCTTCTTCTTCTTCTTCTTCTTCTTCTTCTTCTTCTTCTTCTTCTTCTTCTTCTTCTTCTTCTTCTTCTTCTTCTTATTTTCCTTCTTCTTCTTCTTCTTCTTCTTCTTCTTCTTCTCCTGGGTTTAACAGTTGAAAGTTGACATCCTTTTAGTTGTATTCTCCTCCTCCGTCTGGCTATACAATTGACATTTATGCCTCTGTTACGTGATGGCGTTACTCTAATAATTAATAATAATAATCATATTTGGTAATTAAGTACCACTGCTGATGAAGTTGGATGGTTTCAGTGCTTCTTTGACGTAATGATGTTGCTTTCGTACCTCTATAACATATAATAATACCTTTGTATATAATATAATACTACTAATAATGTGTGTATGTCTTTTTTTGATATCTGTGATGTAATTGTGTGACTCTACTGTCTCTGTCATCTAGTGGTGCTGCTATATCTAGATCCCCCCAGCTAGTGGAAAAACCAAAGATTCACTATTGAACCAACTTGGAGCTGGCTCTAGTGCAAGTTTGGAAATGCTCCTTGGTTCTAGGTAGAAAAGAGGCCTTTTCACACTTACTTTGTGCTCTGTATCTCATAAATACACGTTGAATACATGTGCTTACTTTTACATTTTTAAAGCACATTTGAACTTGTTCGATTTTGTTTGTTTGTGAGTTGTTTGTGCGTTGTGCGTGCGTGCGTGTGTGTGTGTGTGTGTTGTATATTTTTTAGGACAATTCTTCATGTAGGGGTTAAGGTTTTCGTTATTATCTCCGTGTTATCCTGTCAGAGCTGGCTGTACGTTGTATTTACCTATGCTCTCCACGTGGCAACATAACCATGTAAAATGTTACATGAAAAGGATGCTTCTGAGTGCATGCACATAAATTGTGCCTTTATGAATGTAAACTTACAAAAGCTGTATCGGTGTGTATATATTGTTATAGATCTGTCAGGTTCTAAAATCGGTACAATGTTTTCAATGGCATTCTGCCTGGCTGTAAAATGAATATTTATGCTGTTCAATAATATGGCTGTCGACAGTAGACTGCTATAAGCAGAAATGAAGTTAAATGCAGTGGGGAGAGGCAGATTGACAAAAGTTCACTAAATAATGTAAAACTTGGAAGGGAGGCTAAGATATACAGCATGCTGCAAGTTGAAGTCAGCTCTCTCGCCACATCCACTTATAGATCCCCACAAATAGGGATTTAATTCTCAATTATATGCTGAGTTATAATTCAGTAATTCAAATGTATTCGTTATATTTTGCAAGGACGCAACTTTGTTACTCATTGACTGACATACAATTTAAAATTGAGCACACCAACAGAACATGAGGGGGAACTCATGATTCAGGGAAGAGATGAGGCTGATGATATTTTGAAGTATTGAGAAGTTAACATTGCAGAGGTGTTTGCAGCGTGATCAGTGAACCAGTGCTGAATTATCTGTATAAAAAATGTTTGCTCCGTGTCTTCTTCATCCCAGTAAATCTCGTTATTTCTACATCAATTCAATTGATAAAGAGCTTTTCATTCAGAAAAATGCACAATTAATTTGAATAAAGAGCTTGCACAAAAGCATTACAATAAAATAAAGCACGGCTGAAACGTCTATTAGATTAAGATGGCCATGAATAAATTACACCCAGTTACGCTATTTTCTTATTTATTGAGAAAAATTTGAGAAAAATGCAGTGTTCAATCACTGTTTTCTAAATCCCAGGGTTAATTAAAGGACCTGTTCATTCAATCAACATGATAATGTAAAACAAAACAGCACATCCTCCCAAATAAGAAGCCTCAGCCGGTGTTTGGTAATTTTGCTTACAAAACTGTAAAGTAATTAATGGGCTATAAAAATAATTTATGACTTCAACTACAAGGTTTACCCTTTAATTTTTGTTAGTGTTGTATCTGGTTTCAGGAGTCTTCCCGCAGGCCTTGAAATCTGGCATCATCAAACCCCTCCTCAGAAAGGACATTCTGGACTCATCAATAGTAACTAATTATAGACCAATATCAAATCCTCATTTCTTGGCTATGTTTTTCAACAATGAAATTACTTTTTGGCATAAAGCAACTCGTTTGATGTCTTCCAGTCAGGTTTTTCGGGAGCACCACCGCACTGAGACTGCTCTTGTTAAGGTTTTTACTGGCATCTGATGTGACCTTTTACTGGATCTCAGTGCTGCGTTCAACATACTTGACCGTAATTTATTTCAAGACCGACTGGGAAATTGGGTGGGTATTTCTTGCAAAGCACTCAGCGGGTTAAAATCCTACCTGAAAGACAGGGACTCCTTTGTGTCTTGGTGTATATGTGATGTGTGTCTTTGTGTCTATGGGTAATTGCAAATCTGAGCTATAAAAAGTCAAATACGGAGCTCCCCAAGGTTCCATCTCAGGGCCTCTTTCGTTTAACATCTACATGCTTCAATTGGCTCGGGTCTTGGAAAACAACAAAATAAATTACCATAACTATGCAGACGACACACAAATTTACATAACTATCACCAGGGGACTACACTCCAATACAAGCACGGCGTGAGTGCATTCAACAATTGGATTAAAGATCAGTGCTGACCTTCATTCTGTAATGTTGAAAAGCTCGGACCAATCCAAAAATATTGGTCTATTAATGCACTCTTACCTTAGTTTTAACAGAGATATTAAGTAGAGGCGCACCGATTGCGTTCTCCTGGCCGATCACAGATTTTTATAATGTCTGACAGGACGATACCGATTTCAACCGATTCCAATTTTTTTTTCGTTTAAAGTTTAAGAATCATTATGAATAATGCATTTTAAGTGCTCTAATTTGGAAGCACTGCAGTGGAAGTGAAAAGGCTGATCAGCCATGTTCATGTAATCTGACCTATTGTAATAAATTTACCCTCCGTGCTAACCGCTGCGCTGTTCCTCAGGACGGTTAATTTAAAGTGTATGATTAAGTTTGTTGTATCATACACTTTCAAGATTTTTCCACGAAGCTTCCTTTGTCGTTAAGTTTTAAAAACCATAAATGACAGGACATACACATATATCGGGCTCGTGGTTGGCTCTGAGCTTCTGTTAGCTTGAATTGATACGTTCTTCGGGTGATTAATCATGAAGTATGTGATTAAGTTTGTTGTGCCAAACGTTTTCAGGGTTGAAGAGATGCCTTTATTGTCCTTTTTGGTGCGAGAAATTGCTTTGTGTTTTCTGGTCTCCTTGTGAGATGTTTGGAGTCGTGGTTGCTCATGCTTGTTGTGCATGTAAGGCGCATGTGTGCAACTGGCCTCAAGTGAGGCTGATCTGCCGATTGCTGATTTCATAGTAGGTCTCCCGGCACTGATCGGTCAGCCAGCCGATCCATCGGCGCACCTCTAATATTTATACCATTGTAAAGACCGCCTACTATCACCTGTAGAATCTAGCAAGAAATAAAGGACTGATGTCTCAGCAGGATTTTGAAAAACTAGTCTATGCATTTATCTTCAGCCGACTGGACTACTGTAACGGCGTCTTAACTGGTGTTCCTAAGAAAACGGTCAGACAGCTGCAGCCTGTTCAGAACGCTGCTGCCTGACCAAGGAAGTGGATAGTACCAGTCCTGTTCTGAGGTCTTTACATTGGCTTCTTATTTCTGACTTCTCCTATACAGCACAGTTTAGGAAAACAGAATTTTTTTGTGGTCAAAAAGGCTGAGATATTTGTTTTTTTTCTTTTCTAGGCTTTCGTTTTTAGCTTGTTTATACTCCTCTAAATATATTTGACGAATGCATTTGCAGTAGTTACTTTTTTACTCAACAGGGTACCTCGCACCTTCAGAGATGTCGTATTTAATATGTCTGTCACCTAGACTGTTCAGGCAGATTGTGTACAAAAGGTACTAACCCTGTGCAGCATCTAGATACACTCTTGGCTAAAATAGGACAGCTGGATGGCACTGATTGGCGGAAAGCTTGATTTTGTAATATCATTTAGGTACTTTCGGTCTTTTTGAGGATGAAATAAATAGAAGTGCACTGACATGACAACACAACAAAGCATCATTATAAGCACTTGTAATGCAGGAGGAGAAGCACCAGCTTACCATGCAATATGATGGACACGTCAGGGACCGAAAATCATAGTCATAGTATAGTAGGATTTTTGCCAGTCCAACTACCCTGCATTCAGAATGACATCGCTGAAGAAAAGCATAGTACTCTCATAATGTCTCTTATGGTCTCAATCACAGAGCAGTGCAGGGAGAAGTCACCATATTACACAATTTCATTCAAAATTTAGATCAAAAATGTGCTCCACATTTAATGAAATTTGACAAGCCTCTAGTGGCTTGGACATGCAGCCCATTTTGTATTCTACTGTGGAAAATGCATCGTTGTTCAACCACAGGTGAAAAAAAACCTGAAACGAGAAAGAGAGAGTGAGTGAGGAACAAAAGGCAATGAAGTCATCTCTGCCATGTTTTATTTATCCCAAAAAATGACTGCTAGACTCTTCTTCAAGCACAGCTTTGATTTAACTGACATTTCGCATGAGATGGATTCTGGAGCACAGTTGGGCTGTCTATCCTCTGTTTTTATTCTGTAGATGATGGCATGGTGGTCTTATTGCCCAGTTTTGCTATTGCATTATTCAAAGGGAAACCATTTCTCTATCCAATGCCCCAACCCCCCTCTCCCATTGTGCCTTTTCTAGATTCAGACGGAACATAACACAGCAGCAGCCAAACAACTGTAAGAAATATTGTCTACAGTCAAATCAGAAACGTATAATACCTATGTAGAATAACAGAAGAGAATGTTAAGTTGAAAATAAATATTGCATTGAAGTAAACACACAATGATTATGTATGATAGCCTGGGTTGGACAGTACGGTACACTAGTGGGCAAATAGCTATATATTTTTTCAGAGAGATATTGATACTTTGGAATGAATTCAATTGATAAGCCTTTGTACATTATATTCCTGATAGAGCTGGCATTGATTGGAAGTGAATCCTTTTGTTTCCTTTAAAGAAAACGAGTGCTTTCACTGGAAGTCCGTAGAGCTAGCTTCATATTTTTCCTTCATTCCATTGTGCTTATGTATAGATTATAGTAGTTCCTTTCTCCACTTTCCAATCAGTTTTGACTTTGCTATATTGTTAAATTCTTTATCAGTTATGAAGATTCTCATTTGGCATTAACATTTGTTAGGAATGCTCAGAAAAATTTAGTTTGACCCCATTTCTGATCAGTCCTATTTCAAGAAATGGGATACAATAGGATTTAAAAAATATCTCAGGACTTTCAGTGCCAAAGATATTTAGGATACAAATGCGAGTATTCAACATAATTATCTACATAACAGCACATGATATGGAATGTTGATTAAACACAATTTTACTAAATTCTTTATTTTTGGCATTGATTCATCCAAGTACTGAATGTCTTATGGATTTTGAGAAATTTAGCAAAGCTAGCAGGTTGTGCGGGACTGTCGGAAACAAAAATCAAAGGATCTGCTTTTTTAAGCAAATCTCAATTATTTAAGATCTTTCCAGATTTGCTTTGATATCAATTTTCTTTATCATCACATACTGTACTACAACATCATTACACTTCCATCACTCCATCCTTTATACAAGCTCTGTCCATGCTAAATGCTAGCATGCAGGAACTATATTGTCCGTCTAACCCGTCGGTGTGTTCATATTCTGAGAGAATGATGGGCTCTCGGATGTTGCCTCCTGCATGTTTTCCTCTCAGCCTTGTCTCAGCAGCCTTGAGGCTTTCAGTTAAGAGCTGGCAATGCTGTCATGTCTTTTCTAATAGCACTGAATGGGAAGCCTTGAAGATAACTGCCCATCTACAATGCACCATTGGATGCCTGACTAACAAACTCAAGGGCGTTTCCACAAAGGCAAGATTCCCACCTTACAGAATTTGCTTCAATGCCGAATACCTCTCCCAAACTCACAACCCTGCTCTGCCTGTCTCCATCTCCTTGCTCCTACTTTGCAATTATGTGTAGCACTTTTTTTTCTTCGAAAGTCCTTTTATTTCATAAACCCCTCACCATTTTCCTACTTTTTTTATTGCTTAGCTGCAGTGGATTGTTATATTGACAAATATTTAGGTTCTGGTATCATTTCTCAACTCACCTGACCAAGACGGAAGGAGGTGGTTGAGCTTGGAGAGGTGCAACGAGGGATTTGGAGTGAATGTTAGACAGTTAGAGCAGATAGAAAGACAGAAGGATTACGGTACAGAATACTTAAGTATTTCATGTTATCAGTGACTGCCACAACAGTTTGTCATTAACAGTAAGCACCTGTCACTGCTCTTCCTGATGATTTGATTTCAAGAGTAATCAAAAGCAAATACATATTTAATGATTTATGGATTAAAGAAGGGACTCTGTTTGTTTACACACAGTGTGTTTTGACAGGGAGATGCAACATGTTCATGCATCAGTTTTGGCGTTGTGTGAGAAAATATGAAAGTAAATCATAAAGAAAATGCATAGACGTGGACATTAATGTTTAGACTTCAACACAGAGCAAAATGTATGGTAATAATGATGTGAAGTTCATTGGAATGACATTATAAATGAAAAATGTAATATATCCACAGAGGTGAACATGAGTTTGATTCCCTTGTGTGTTTCAGATGTAAAATCCCTTTCATCCTATACATCACCAGATGTATGCGGTCACTGCTATACATACGATAGACATCAGCAATGTTAGCTTTGAAGTTGTCCGTCTGTAATGGGACGAGACCATCGTGGTGCGGTGATACATTTTTGAGGGATAGGACTGAGCAACCACTTCCACAAATACCCAATTGGAAGGCATCCGCTTTCCAACTGGCTCTCATTTAAGATCCCGTTTGCTACTCTGGCTGCACTATTTTTTTCTCTGTCAAACCATTGCTGTTGAAAGGATGGTTAATGGCTTAAAAGCTGTTTGGCTGCTTTCTCCACTTTTCTCATATCTAGAACTGCATTTAATGAATGTAAGTGTGGTTTGCTTTCCATTTTCTTTCAGCAAACAAATTCAGGATAACACCCCAAGCTGCTGAAAAGGACTATCACAGGCCATATTTCATTCAGCCCTGTCAGTTCTCGATGGCTATTTGGTGCCTTTGTGAGAGACCGAGGTGCAGTGGTTTAAGAGCCCCTCTTGGAGCATGAAGCCCACATAATAACTCTCAGCAGTCATGTGCGACTGCATGTTGTAAAAACAACAAAGCCCTGTCATTCATAGAAAGGAACAGAGAGTGGGAGTCCATTAGTCTTTGAAAAGGCTTTCTGTATTCCCCCGGGAAAAAAAATCAGAACCGCAGACCTGTAAAAGTTGACTAACTTTCCCCTTTACCTTTGTTATATTGAGATGTGTACAAAAATGTATTTAGTATTTCCAACCTCAAGAAATATGTGTATTGTGCGTTTGTTTGTCAGCAGTATTATGCTACATTCACATCAAACTTAAATGGTTTTCTCGTGTGGACGTCACCCTTTGTTCTTCCATCATCAACCATGACCAGTAACACAATGTCTGGTTTTTCAATTGTTACAAAGCAAACGCCACCATGTCCGGTTTCACAACATTATCTTGAGGCATGACAGTCAAATCTAGTTTTCTAATAGAGCTACGGTAAGTAGCTATATAGTCCCACTACACAAACAATTTCATTCACATTCCTTCTGAAAACACCATTATGCAAAAGCCACTGCACATATTTCCATGTAATGGGGACTAGTTTCTCCACATCTCCCGGAAAACTCCTCTACAAAATTTGATGGAATTTCCCCAGACACATAATGACACATAATTAGTTTTCCTATATTTGCAAATTTTTCTATTATTAGAGATATTAAAACTTATACAATTTAATTGTAATTTAACTCAAATTCACCTATGATTGAGTTTACGGTCTATCCACATCAGCACAATATCTTCTAGTAGAGAAGACATTTATATCATACGACAAAATTTTTTCATTTTTGAACGTTATGGAGAATTTTTTTTATAAAACTTTTCTAAATTTCGTAATGATCTAATTAAGATGAATTCAGACATATTAAGGGAGTTACGGTCTATTAGTTTGTTTAGTTTGATGAAGATCCTACCAAAAATCAATATTCCCATAATTTCAGTATACGTTTCTTCAATTTAAGATGCAGCTTGATTGAATTAAAGGAGCTGTTAAGGCCATGGTTGAGATATGAGCTCTATTTAGTGCCATAAAGTGCCTTTTGATAGCTTCCCAATAAAAATAAAACTTCCAGGAGAGTCAGTGAGCAAGGAAGCAAGTCAGTAAATGTGCCTAACTGAAAGGTAATTAATGTCTAATACATTACTTTGTCCCTAAATATCTCCAATGATCTTCCAAAGATCATTAACCTAGATTTTTTAATTGAACATATCAAAAGAAAAATGATGTCTCACATGTTGTATGTAACAAAGAACTCAATCAAAACAGACAGACTATATTAAAGTCTATTAAAAAACAAGATCAATAACAAGGAAGGACCATCAACAAAATACACCCAGCTAGTTTTGAATTAGCTTTACTGACTGATCATTTTCAAACTAATCAGTCATTATCATCTCTTACAGGTAAACCATGGCTAATTTAAAACTGTAGGATTAAAGAATATCTGACTTCGATAACCCTCCAGCATTATTGTCAAGAAAAGACAAAATACTATAAATCTGTACATTGTGGAATCATAATAATAATAATAATAACAAACCCTTAACCTTAAAGTCACTTTTACAGTAACACCTCATTCCAACACACTGGGTTTCCAATCAGCAACACTTCCAGAACTGCATGTCAGTTTGTCAAGAGGTATTTAAATAATTTAATATAAAACACAGATATTAACAGAACTTAAAATACATACACTGTGATACATGCAATCACAGTTCAATCGATTGTGTCAAAACATATATGTATTTATTTGGTGTAAATAGCATGTAGTTCAATGCCACCATAATGTGTAGAATAAACTACATTTCTTTATTTTCTGGGGTTATTACTTGGCGAAAACATTTTAGTGGCTTTAGTTAGAATATCATGCTTTTTGCTGAGTACAAACAGTAAACTCCTTCATACAAGAGGCATATCTGTGTTCCAGCTTAGCCTACTATTAGCCACTGTGAGTCACGCAAATACTTCTAGGAGTATATTTAGCATTTATAGTATTTATAGCCACCTATATTATAGTTTTTTATTTACATGATATACATTTCTATAAAGAGTCTAGTGGCGACAAAGAGGGACAAATATAGTGTTTACAAAACCAAGGAAAGAGGAATAAGCAGGAGAGGGAGTTACACTTTCTACAAAAAATCATTCTTTTCATATTTGTCATGTGTCTTTCATTAAAGGTTAGAAAACATCTTTTAGCTATTGAAAATCGCTCATTGGTGTGTCACACTGTTCAGGAATACTTCACCTCAACAGGATCTGTAAAATCACCAGGTGTGGGATGTCATGCGGCAAACCTGTTCTTACAAGGAAAGTGGGGTGATACAAGCAGTGATAAGGCAGGCAAAACTGAGAAGACTTTCTAGACAAAAAAATGTCTAGTAACATCTATTCTGTCCATCGATGTGACTACATTTATTTATAGGCTCCTTTTTCCCTTAACAGACAGCCGAATTAATAAAAAGCTTGCCTATTTCTGCTTCTTTTCTCTTAGCCACTTTAGACCGAGCTGAGCTCTGGGAAATAAGACGATACAATATCTATAACATTAAATCTCCTTTATACGTGTATCTCTTTTAAATAACTAATGCTGATGTTATTTTGTTATCATTGTCAATAACACCTCTTGAGAGTAAGTACTTCTGTGAAGCCACAGTCTGAATAGATGTTAATACTGTATGACTCCCAGCTATTGAGCCCCTCTGTCATCAAAAAACTATTAAAAACACATTAAAATGCCATGCTGTTGCACTGGGTGTTATGCCTCTCCATTGCAATCAACACTGTGGGGGGCAACTTATTCCAAAAAAACCCTCCAGAGCATGGTGTGATCACGCTGGTGCACCCTGGTCCATATTTAAACTGGA
This sequence comes from Lophius americanus, assembly GCA_037951165.1. Lineage (NCBI taxonomy): Eukaryota > Metazoa > Chordata > Actinopteri > Lophiiformes > Lophiidae > Lophius > Lophius americanus. The sequence continues at coordinate 1,333,890 of JBBDHG010000190.1, read as the reverse complement.
TTGGAGTGGAATAACTAATATCCCCCCAACATACTAAAATAGTTAATAAGACAGACACATGATCTTATATGAGTAAATCACCTATGCATGAAAAGAGATGGTTATTTCTTACATATATCTATCAGCTGATCACAATAATGATTTTGTTTTTCAAAAAACTGAAGATTGCGTCTGTCAAACATGAAAAATAACACGTGCTATCCATTAAGTAAGTTTGCCTTAATGAATATGCAATATCGGGTGTTTCTACCTGAGTGCGCAAAATATTGGGAGGAGCAGATGCAAACAGGTACATTGATCAAAACAGACCGATTGTTCTCCCTATCAATGTCCACACAAACTGGGCGCTTTTGAGGCTCTGCAGAAAGATGGGGAAATGCTGCAGGGTTAACAGGTTTCAGCAATGTTTCACCCATTCATTCTTATGTGAAAAGGTTCACTTATTCTACGTTTTTAAGATTGATCGGCTCCAGGAGGCCAAGTTTGATGCAATCGGCTGAGCATAGACACATGAGGGCAGTTCCGTACCAGTTTCATGCATGCGCCGTACACCCACAACAAGCATGAGCTACAACAGCTCCAAACATCTAACAGGTAAACCAGAAAACACAAAGCTCTCAATTTAAAACACCAGTAAGAACAAAATAAGCTGTTAAGGAACAACCCCGAGAACTTAATTAGACATTTCATATATTTAACAGCCCCGGGAACATACTAAATAAAGAAGTTCGAGTTAGCAGAGCAGCTAAGGCTAGCGGTGGCTCAAAGCCAACCACAAGCCCTGAAGTCAATTAACACAGCCAACATATACATATAATGGACTGATCAACGCTTACTAAGTTGTATTTTAACTTTGAAATGTCATATTATTGGCTTAAGAAAGGACGGCGGAGGACAGAGCGGACATTAATTTCAACAGATTAGAAGACATACAAATTACCCAATACCCACCAGCCTTGTTCCATTACATTCCACTACAGTCCTTCAAAATAAGAACACTTAAATACATTACTCATTATGAATTTTAAACTTCAAAGAGAAAAAATCGGAATGGGCCAAAATTGGTATCAGCCGGTCAGACTTTTACAAAATCGGGGATCTACCCAGAACTTTCCAATCGTTTCATCTCCAATTAAAACGTGGAGAATTTTGTGATGGTTATATAATACCAGAAGGGAACACAACAATCGTGTAGTATTCTATGTATTTGAGTAAGGATTCGAACAGCTTTCACATAGAGACGTGAAAAAAGGTCCATAAGAAAAAACTTTGCGGTGAAACGCGCCCCTTTTTTGAAGCCCCATTAGTTCATCTTCCCTTAACATAGAAACACTGTTAAAAGTTAAAACAAGTCATGAGAATTGGGACCTCAGCATTTTGATATCTTAATAGTTTTCACACAATCTTAATTAAAATGTTGGGTAATTATTTTTCCACTTCAGATTTAATAACTAGTGGGTTTTTCCTGGCAGTTGAGCTTTGTCAAATGACTTTAAGAGTGGTTCTCATCTGGAAATGTTTCCAATAATTTGACATAAATTCCACAATTCTGACTCTGCATCTATCGTATTCACATTAAAAGTTAAAAAGATTTGTGCTGCTTCGTTTAATACCAGAATGAAACCAATCATACTTATTGTTTGGGCTCCCGAAGACCTTCAGCATCAGGTGGTCCTACAAACCGCTTCATTAACTTCCATTGTAAACTTGAGCAATGATTTTCAACAAATTCGTATTCTCCAATTTTTTATATAGCTCTAAAGTTAATATTTCTTATCTTTAATATAGCAAAACTATATATCAATTTCTTCATCACCTTCTTTAGATCACTTTCATCTCATTGTTCCAGCGATAAGACCCAAGGTTTGACCCAGAGACTTCGCTTGCAGGTTGGTTTTTGCTAATGTTGCTGGAAAGAAGTACATTTCTGGAACATTGTGTGGATCTGGAATATTGTTTGGATCCGGAATATTGTATGGCTCCAGATCAGACTTGGGTGTATGGTATAGAGTCATTTTTGTCCCAATATTGTATAATAACTGTTATTCAATCGTAGCACACTGAAGGCAATGGAACCAAAATATATAAAAACCACAATATAGCATACTACAATATCAACTCTCGAATAAAGAGAATACGCAGTACTGGTAATGTTTGGACAGCTACTCACTTGAATGAGAAACATCCACACATACACCAACGCAACCTATACCTGTAAGTTAAAAATAGATAATCAGATCACTTATAGTATTTAATTTCCAGGCTCTTTCCATAAAACTGTCAAAGTCCAAGGTTTTTGAGAAATTCTGCTAAGTCTGACAATTATCAAACCAACTCAAACATAACTCCTTGATGGAGGTTATATAGCCTGAACGACATGCTTATCTCCCATTTCATAATATCATGTCGCGGTTGGCGATCTGATTCAAAATTGATTCTTTATTCAATGAATAAATGAGAATGGAAGCATAGATGAAATGGATTGAGGCATAATAGAAATGTGAAACCATGCCGAACCCTTCTCTAGTGTCACATTGACCATTTAAATTCAATAAAAATGGACAGAACATATTTATTTTTTGATTTTGAATACGTTAATTGTATTGATAATAATAAAATGATGAATATAAAAGCACATTTAACCTGAGGCAAAGTCGGAGTAGTCCTTTTATTAACTGGAGAGCCACCTCTCCGCTGCGGCGTTAGCTCCAGGGAAAATCCATCACTGTCAAAGATACTGAATGAGCCTAGAAAACGAATGAGTCATTTTCTTCATCAGAGTTGGTTTGGTTTGTTGGAGTGCAGGAGTGTGCACTGGTCAGGGGGTCTACTTTGTTACTGGTGGTGTTTGCTGTCAGTAGAGATGTAGAAAGTAAACACTGTCCACTCACCGGCCACTTTATAGGCAGCTCTCATGCCTTGCTGATGCCAGAGGTCAGACTGGTTCGAGCTGGTAAAAGGCAACAGTAACTCAAGTAACCACTCGTTACAACTGAGGTATGCATTACAGCATCTCTGAACGCATTCATCAAACCTAAAAGCATATGGGCTACGGCGGCATATGAATACATCGGGTGCAAATCCTGTCGGCTATGAGCTGGAAACCACAGCTACAATTTGCACGGGCTCACCAAAATAAGACAAGAGAATATTGAAATAACGCTGCCTGGTCTGAAGAGTCTCTAATTCTGTTCTGACTACAGTGTACCCATCTCCCAGCATCATAACCCATCATTTCACAAAGCTCAAATCTTCCACACTGGTGTCTTGAACATGACAATGAGTTCATTGTAGTAATGGCTTCCATAGTCAACGGATCTCAAACCAAAAGAGCATCTGGGATTGTTATGTTACGGGAGATTCGCATCATGGATGTGTATCTGACAAATCTGCAGCCGCTGCATGATGGGATCATTTCGATCTGGACCAAAATCTATGAGAAACTTTTCCAACACCTTGTGGAGTCTATACCACAAAGAATGAAAGCAGATCTGAAGGCAAAGGGGGGTCTAACCTGGTACTAGTTTGTTCTGTGTTGTGAAAGTACTTTGATTGTAATGATATTCTTTATCTCAAACTTTCTAATATTTGTTGAATGCTGATAGCCAGCATCTGGTGATGGAAATTTAGTTATCTAGCTGCCGGAACTTAGCTGTGGGAATTAATTTGCATATCAAATCATCATATGTCATGTGATTCAGTTTAACAAGAGTCACGCTGGAAATGTTTGCCTTGTATGGCTTAAAATGCTGCATATTGCATGGTTAGGTGAGATGTTTACAGTATTTTTGCATTAAGACTCCAATTGCCAGCCTGTCATGTTCTCCAACCAGCGCATACACACGTACTGACAAGATCCCTATTCAAAGCAGTGTATTGCAGAATCATCTGAAATTGAAATGTCAGCTTGAAATAAGCATGCTTTGAATTAGAAAGTGACAATAAAAAAAGACAAGGTGTTGTGCAGCAGTGTCTTGTGTTGTCTTTTTTGTGTACACTGTAGCTTACAGACTTTGTCAAATACCCTGATACTGGATTAAGTTAGCCCCCGCATACTCCCCTGAAAATGGTGTTGCTTGTGTTCATAATGAGGCAGCTACAGCTCCATTCTCCCACATCCAAATGTCTAGGTATCCTTCTCATTTTGCTGTGTATTTGTGTGGCTGTAATCCAAAACAAGGCCTGATAAAATGAGAGGATAACATCCAATTACCCAGTAGGCAGTCCTGAGTCATCCCCAATTTGTTTCAGCCATGATTCTACTCTTTATCTCAACTTGTAGGGTTTACTCAAAGACCACCCCGGCCGATTGTTATTTGTAGGTGAAAAGAAACGAGATTAAAAAAACTGTGGAGACGAAACAAAAGTGATAGAGCGAGCGAGCTAATCGATGCCAAGCAGCTCACACGCTGGATTTTCTTTTCTCTTCAGTATAATCTTCCAATGTGATTGTGGAGTTTCTCTGCACTGGGTTTTTGAGGGGACCAATTAAAGAACGGCAGGACAAGAGCCTGAACTGCTGGTTCCCCTAATAGCCTACAGGCTGGAGTGGTCTTGATCCATAGTCAGTCGATAACACAGGCCTCCACAGTCTCAACCAGTTAATGTCAACAACCAATCACTGCACGGCAAATGAAAAATAGAAGTCAGGCAGTACAGTATGACACTGTGCAAGGTTAGCAGGTTCTTGATCTTTACAAATCATTTTATGTACAGCTTTAAGTGTGTGAATGCTTATTTAACATATAGGCTTATTTTTCATACGGGTACTTGGACTGTTTGTTGTGACCCTCTCAATACGAGGGAGAATGCCTCTGGCATTCTGCTGACCTACAAGCTGTATGATATCTCTCTCAAAAGAATTCCCCTGCATGAAGGAGAGTTTTGAATACTCTAGAGCATTGTGGAACTAAGTATGTGAAATTATTTTCCTTGCTCTGTTTTAGCTTTCTTTGTACTTTTTTCAGCCATATTACTGCTACATTTCAACACATTTAAAAAAATAAATAATAATAATTAAGTGTTTAATTTAATATCTTAACTTCCTGCTGACAGTCAACGTGGATTATTGGTGTGTGGTTTGCGGTTCATGGCAGTTAAAAAATATGAATACTGAATATTTAAGATTTGAATTATTTAAATTATTTAATAATAATAATGTATTATTATTATCACTTAAAAGTTATATGTTGCACAATATTGTGACATTAGTTCCCCGCAGTTGAACCGTGTGCAGCAACTGAGAGGTGACTGAGGAGCAGGTTGGGATTCAACCTATTCATTGTAGTAACCCAAAGTCACCCTAGGGCATTAACATACCTAATTCAGAACATCATGACAAAGATCAGAAAGACTTATAATGCTGCAAGAGAAATTACATCCAGAATGTTAATCATGAAAAACTATTTTTTTGGTACACATGCATTCCAATTATTTTGCCATTTTAAAGATCCTGGTTGTTTTATCCTGACATTCATGGACTAGGGATTTTACTCCCTTCGATTCGAAGCAACGTATCTCAAACTACTGTCCAGGTTGTCCTGAAATTTGGTAAGCATGTGTCAATGTTCCCACAGGATGGATTTCATGTTGTTCTGAAAAGGATTTTTTTGATTTCGTATGTTGGGATTGCTGTCCCTTTTTTCAGATTCTGCCACATTCCACATTTTTTAATACACAATATGCTTTACGGGAATATGCTGTGGTGCTATGGCGGTGTTTAATAGTAGATCCATCAAGAAAAAATAAAGTTTATTCCAGCAGATCTAATCTAATGATATCTAATGATATAACATAATATAATATAATACAGCTCTGGTCACATAATTTTCACTTTAAAAAATGGGTACATTTTAGCGAGTCCATTGTTCTTTCTATTGCGTCATTTCCTTACAGCAGCCCAATAGAACATTCTGGGAATGGACTATATTACTGAGCTATTACGTTTACTGGCAAGAAATCTGTCTCTCCTTTTTCATACCTACGGCGATTACTAAAATCAAATCGGGGGGAGTGAACCTGAACAATATTATATGTTACAATATCATATATGGAATATTCGAGTCAGCCACAAATTACAACCATACAATAATAAATACACGTCTTTTATATCCATTGACTTTCACATACTTCCATGCATCTTTTATGTTGCCCTTTATACACCCACAGGAGGGTGGAGAAGAGTTCAAATGTTTGAGAGCAGTGAAAATTGCGATCAGAGAGGAAATTGGGAATAATGTACCTTTTTAAATAGTGACAAAAATGGAGGCAATTATTTACTCTGGGGTGGTCTGCAGGGCAATTAACCCCCTGGAGATCCAGAGTCCATTTCCCATTAACCTTAACAATTGCCTTTTCATGCCACATTAAATAATGTTCAACAGCCAAAGTTTGGTGTCGTGTCTTGCAGTATAACATCACCTCTGATGACCTGACCTGTGATGACCTTTTTTCACTTTAACATGCAGTATTAGCATATTGAAAACTAAGCGTGGAGTTAGGGATTACTCTTATGATCACAGGATTCACAACGTTAAGTAAATCAACATGAATGCAGAGTGGATTTCTTTTTCCAAAAGCAATGTTTGATAACTCCAAATGCATTTTTTGTTTCTCGCTGGCCATGATTTTCAATGGAATTGCACATCCATATGCTTACAGAGAACATGCACAAATATGGACAAGTCTGGATTTAAGCTTCGGATAATAATCATAATCTGTCTCTGAAGTTCTGCACAAATCCCCCCCCCCGCCTACCCCACCTTTTTATTTTAATCAATAATCAATTCATCTCCGTTTATGTCCCTCACCCTCATTTATCTCTGTAAAAATTGTTTGTTTGCTCCCTGCTGGCTGAATACTTTGTACCTGCTGCAAAAAAATGTTCATCAGGGAAATGTAAGATTCAGCAGATATTAGGCGTGTTTGCACCTGTGCATTGTTCATTTTCTGACGCGGCAGGCTCCTGCAGTCAGGTGATCACATGCAATATTCAGATGTAGGCCAGACTATTTGTCTGCCAACATGCTGGATGTCTTTAGAGGCCCTCCTTTTTATCTCATGTCTTCCTATCTCTATCTCTGTCCTTTGATTACCTATTCACCACATATTATTCCTTTTCCTTCTTTAAAAACCTGGAAAGAGTTGCATTTTACTTTCTGCTCCACATAATTGATCAGGTAATTTTCTGAGACAGGTTTACTATTTACAAAGTTTAATACCATCGTTTCATGGAGAGAAATTAAAACATTATTCTTTTACCAATGCCTATTATATACAACCTATACATGTATTCATATGTTACAGAAATAAATCTAATAGTCATATTTTAAGCTACCACTTAGAGTAACATTTTACTCCCTTATGTTTTTTCCACAGAGATAGTATAGTCCTCAGTCTCACAAATTCTAACAAATGTCATGCGTAAGGGAGACGTAAGCATTCTGCAAGTAATGCTCTTGTTTGCTCTTGCAAGGACAAACCCATAGAATAGTTCTCACTAGGGATTCAGTAATCAATTATTTAAGTAATCGAATAAGAAATATTGTGTGTTCTGCAATTTTCTTTCTCATTTTTGCTTTGTTGAGGAACAATATACAGTAAACAGAAAATACAGTAGGTCAATGAATGAAAAAACAACTGTTTTTTTTGCTTGAATTGCAATAATAACTGTCAACAGCTATATAAACAAATGAGATTTCTTGTTGTTGGATTTATCCTTAGAATCTTTGACGTGTTTCCAGAGTTCATTATTTATTACTTTCCCATTTATTTTTTGGAGAGTTTGTATTAAAAAAAGACCTCTCTGCTGTGGTTTATATCTCAATGGAAAGGAGCTAATCATTCGGAAAAGGGGTGTTTACCTTGAGCATTTCTTCGGATTTTGTCCGTAATAAGGGGCCATGTAACCCCACCACCCCTCAGTTTATGGCATTGCAGAATCGAAGGAATCGGTTAAAACACACATTCACTGACCCCCAGAATCACTATCAGTCTTTGTCTGACTTTTTAACCTCCCAAAATTTGATTCAGAGTGAGCATCTGTTCACACTCAAAGATATGTTATCCCCCTCGTTTACCTCCCTTCAACGGGAGGGGTGCGTCTCCTGTGAGACTCGGGTCTGGTGGGGGACAAATGAGAGGAAATGAGGTGACTTGTAGTAATAATAATGTAATAATATTTTAATAATAACTTAAATTTGTGAAGCGCCTTGTAGAGAGTTAATCCATTTTGCAGCGAGTAGCTAGCAAAACGCAGACAGCAACACGATGTCAGGGGTTCGCAGGCTACCCGCGGATAGTATGGGACAATCTAAGCCACTTCCCCGTTGAGTGTCGCACCACTGAGTATCCGTTTCCGTATTTATCAGACAGCCATTCATTGTTTGATGTGTGTTGGAGCGTGTACGTGACGTAATGGTTATCAATCAATCTTTATTTACATAGCGCCAATTCACAACAACAGTTGCCTCAAGGTGCTTTCCAGAAAGAGCAAGTCCAGACCAGACCTATTATTATCTACAGGACCCAATAAATTCCTCCTTGAGCACGCACTCGGTGACAATGGCGAGATAAAACTGCCCTTTAACGGGCAGAAACCTCGAGCAGATCCATGACTCGGGGTGGACGGTCTACTGCCATGACCGGTCGGGTTTGAAAAAAAAAAAGAGAGGGCGAGAAAGAGAGACACAGGTGAGGAGAGATGCAGATGGGGGAAAAGCAGCCAAGATATCAGCTATAATCCACTTTCTCCAACCGCTCTATGGTCGGGCCGCGGCAGCAGCAGGGATCCCAGGTTGATAATAACATTAATATTAATGTGACATATAGTGATAGCTTATAGGGAAATACTATATAATAATAATAATGATAACAACAATAATCATCATGAGCGTCTTGTGATATTTGGGCATCGAGCAGGTCCATAGCAACAGATGCAATTTAATCCATTAACATGCATTAATCCATTAAAATGCATTAAACCATTTAACATGCATTAATCCATTAAAACGCATTAAAACATTTAACATGCATTAAACCATTTAACATGCATTAAACCATTTAACATGAATTAAACCATTTAACATGTATTAATCCAGTAACACGCATTAAAGTGAGAGGGATGTATAAAGATGGACGGTGAGAGAGGAAAAGAGAAAAGCTCAGTGCATCATGGGAGATCCCCTAGCAATCTAAACCTACAGTAGCATAACTAAGAGCTAGCTTATGCCAGCCTTAATTATAAACTTTATCATAAAGGAAAGTTTTAAGCCTACTTTTAAATGTAGAGAGGGTCTCTGCCCCCCGAACCAATATTGGAAGATGGTTCCACAGGAGAGGAGCCTGATATCTGAAAGCTCTGGCTCCCATTCTACTTCTGGAGACTCTAGGGACTACCAGTAACCCTGCACACTGGGAGCACAGAGTTCTGATTGGACAATATGGAACTTTGAGCTCCTTCAGATACGTTGGTGCCTGACCTTTTAAAGGTTTTGTACGTGAGCAGAAGGATTTTGAATTTGATTCTAGATTTTACCAGGAGCCAATGAAGGGAAGCTAATACAGGAGAGATATGTTCTCTTAACCTGGTTCTGGTCAGCACACGTGCAGCAGCGTTCTGGATCAGCTGGAGGGGCTTCAGAGACTTATTGGGACTGCTTGCTAGTAGAGAATTAAAATAATCCAGCCTGGAAGTAACAAATGCATAAACTAACTTTTCTGCATCTTTTTGTGACAGAATGCGTCTTATTTTAGAAATATTACACAGATGAAAAAAGGCAGTCCTAGAAATCTGTTTTATGTGGGAGTCAAAGGTCATATCCTGATCAAAGATAACTCCCAGATTCCTCACAGTGGTGCTAGTGGCCAAGGTCAGACCATCCAGAGTAGATATATAATCAGATAAATAGTTTCTAAGGTGCTTGGGTCCCAACACAATAACTTTAGTTTTATCTGAATTTGATAATAAAAAGTTAGTCATCCTGGTCATCCAGGTCTTAATGTCTTTGAGACACGCCTCTAAGTTGGATAAGTGATTAGATTCACCTGGTTACATTGATAAGTACAATTGTGTGTTATCAGCATTACAGTGAAAGTTTATAGAGTATTTCCTGATAATGTTGCCTAAAGGGAGCAAATATAGTGTGAATAATATTGGCCCAAGCACAGATCCCTGGGGAACTCCGTGGGTAACTTTTCTATGCATGGAGGATTCATTGTTAACGGATACATACTGAGATCTGTCACATAAATATGACTTAAACCAATGTAATGCAGTGTCTTTGATGCCAACTAGGTTTTCAAGTCTTTGTATTAGAATTTGGTGGTTAATAGTATCAAATGCTGCACTAAGATCCAACAAGACCAGAACAGAGACCCGAGACCAGAACACAGACATGATACCAGAACAGAGGCCAGTCCCTCATCAGGTGCCATTAAAAGGTCATCTGTAACTTTGACCAGTGCTGTGTCTGTGCTATGGTGAAATCTAAAACCTGATTGGAAATCCTCAAATAAACTATTCTTACGCAGAGAATCACACAATTGTTAGGATAACACTTTCTCTAAGATTTTAGAGAGGAAGGGAAGGTTAGATATCGGCCTATAATTTGCTAAAGCCTCTGGATCAAGTTTTGGCTTTTTAAGCAGCGGTTTGATTATTGCTATTTTAAAGGCCTTTGGTGCGTAGCCTGGATTTAACGATAGATTGATGATTTCTAATAGACAGTTACTGACTAAGGGTAAACTTTCTTTAAGTAGACTAGTTGGGATAGGGTCTAGGAGACAGGTTGTTGTTTTGGATGAGGAAATAAGAAGTTAATTGTTTTAGATTAATAGGACTGAAGCGGTCTAGATCTGCTCCAGGTCTATCTGTTGTTTCCAAGCACAAAGTCCTGGGGTGTAAACTTGAGCCAATTGAAGGCAGGAGGTTGTGGATCTTCTCCTTAATACTTATAATTTTGTCATTGAAGAAGTCATTCAGCCTCGCTATAGTGCTGAACAAAAACCTGGGGTTGTTTCTATTTTCTTCTATCAGTGCAGAGAAATAGGACACTCTGGCGCTCAGATGGCTCTCTTATATTTTTTTAATGCTATCTTGCCAGGCTAATCGGGACTCAACAAGTTTAGTGTGTCTTTTCTTTCTAGTTTATGTGTTGTTTGTTTGAGGTTTGGAGTCAGGTTGTTAAACCATGGAGCTGCTCTCCTCTGTTTCACACTATTCTTTTTTAAGGGGGCGATAGTGTCCAGAGTTAATCTCAGTGAGCTTGCAGCCCTATCGACGAAATAATCAATTTGCCCAGGACTAACTGTAGAGTCAGATTCTTTGAGACATGCAACTGAACTCAGAGCTGATGGAATAGATTCTTTAAATTTTATTACAGCTTCTTCAGATATATTTCTAGCGTAGAAAGATTTTTCTATTAGCGAGTGATTAAGCATTGCAAATTCAAAAGTTATCAAACACTGTTCTGATAGAATAGGATTCTGTGGATGAACCACTAGTTTTTCAATATCCATGCAATAACTCAGGACTAAATCCAAAGTGTGATTAAAACAGTGAGTGGGCTCATTAACACACTGACTGAAACCAACACAGTCTAATATTAAGTTGAATGCAGCACCGAGACTATCACTGTCTTCATCTAGGTCAATGTTAAAGTCACCTATAATAATTATTTTATCTGTCTTAAGGACTGGGTTCGATAGAAAAACAGAGAACTCATTTAAAAATTTGGAGTATGGGCCAGTAGCCCGATACACTATGACAAATAAGAATGGTTAGGCGCGGGCACAAGCGCGCCACAGCACAGTGTGCGGAGTAGTAATCCAGATTTAAGTGGAGCCTTAAGCTGAAGATTTTTATGAAACGAGTTACTCGAATTTTTGGAGGAATCCTTTCAGCCCTTGTTCTCACTCTTTCTAAGATACACAACCCACAATTCATCCTCCACTAGGGTGTGATTAGAGCTCTATGGTATCATAGATTATAATACATGTTAAGTTAGTTAGCATCTAAATCCTACTTTGGGGTTTTTGAAGGAAATCTTGTTATTTGTGAAATATTCTTTTGGCCTGAAATGTATGAGGATTTTAAATGCCAGGAGGCACAAGGTGATTGGCTGTAAGAAAATATTAATCTGAAAATGTATTTTGTTGTAATGCTCCACTCAGCCATAACATTATAACAACTGACAGGTGATGTGTACATCCTTGTCTTCAAAGTTGTGAGTTACTTTTCCAAGGGCCAAATGTGATGGCTAGAAGACTGAGTCATCACTTATCAAGAACAACAGGTCTTGTTGGATGTTGCTGGTCTGCAGCGGTTACATATTAAAGTGATCTAAGAACGGACATCCAGGGAACCAGCAACAGGATCAGGTGCTCGCAGGTCTAGTCCATAATGTACGATCCTGCGACTGTAGGACACATTTCTGAAAAAGTTAAAGCTGGTTTTGATGGAAAGGAGTCAGAATACAAAGAAACAAAATTAAAGGAACTGTATATCCCTTTCACTCTAAAATATAGTTTTTTCTTCTGCTTAGATGCTAAAACACCTCATGCCTATAAAGGTTAGAGATTGATTGCATTTGAAATTTGACTGGCTGCCCAGACTGTTGACGGAATTGAAAAATGTAGTTTTACAAACTGCATCATAATCTGTGTGGTTGATCCTTTTCAGAAAGGAACAAATCTAGGAAATTCTTAAACTACTGTTTTAATGTTATGCTTTATTCTATTATATGCTATTAAGTTGTGTCAATCCATCAGTTTATTTGACAGTAACAAGTCCTGGGTTCGTGTTACGCCAGCTTACTTTTCATACTTTATGTGAAATTGATGTTGAACGTAGTTCAGAACAAAATTCCCTACGGTGAAAGTATAAGTGTAACTCATCTTATCTTAAAGGTGACTTAGTGAAAAGCTAAAGCAGATATTTCAAATAATAATACATTTAATTTATAACGCACTTTACATAATAATAGATTGGATAAAGCAAAACATTTTAATTCAACAACTCATGAGTTAACTTTTTTGAGTGTAATGAATTTCATGGTTGTCTTAAATTCTGATAACCTTTATTTTAGACCTACGGGTTTGCCTTTAATTGGCAGTTCGATCATATTCTTCTTTAACTTAAAAGTTTTATTTCTGGCATGCAATATGGAATGGTTTTCAGGATGTTCAACACAAGTCTGAGAGGTGAGCATCTGATGACTTTCACATGTTTGTTACTTCAGCTGCATCCCTGACTTTGGCTGCGAAGTATAACGTATATGCATAGTTTGACCGTAGACAACTGTTTTCACTCATCTGCTTAAAGTGCAACATTGCCCTCATCTCACCTTAAATCACATTTAAGTGGTTCAAGTGCGAGCATGTTTGAGAGCCAATTGGGGTTAAATATTCCAATTTGAGTTGTCTGATTTGAAAACTTGAGAATTAACTTGTCAGTGAAGGAGGAGTAGTTACATGTGTGAAATGAAACAATATTTGCCTGTTGATTGAACCTACATTTTTTCAGGAAGGCACAAAGGGTAGTTTAAGGAGATAACATGTAGTTTAAGTAGTTTTTTAATAAAATGTGGTATGATTTTACAAAGTAGAGGAGCATTTGTATGTATAAAACCTATTACATTATTAATCACATATTAAAACAAATGGAAACATTGGAAAAACTATTGGCATTTATTCAGAATTGCAGTTAATTGGGTGGCTTTACTTCAGAGATGGGTCTGTAATGCCTAGCTGGTGGAAGAATATTGCATATTTTGTGAAAAAGTCCTGGATACAGCAGAATTGTCAAGTGTGTCATAAACGTGCAAGTGAAACAGACTTTAGAAAAATAACTTCTATTATGAAAAATTATTTATAGCTGTCTTATTCAGTTACAGTTGCTACAATTTTTATCACATCATCAAGTTATTCCGGAACAAAAAATGGTAAATAAAACTCTTTTATTTTGCACAGTCAAAATTATGTATTGCCTTATGAATTAGGAAAAAACAGTCGGAAATGTCCTCATTCTCTCTGCTCCCTCAATCTCTCTTTTCCCACGTTGTTAAAGACAGGTGGCAATGCTGTATGTGTAATTACAGAAGTGTTGCTTGTGTCAGGGCGTAAAATAAAATGCTGCAAAAGCAAACCTCATTTCTCTTTCATCCCCTCCTGCTTTGAACCCTGGATCAATCTGTTGCTGAACCAAATGGATCCTAATTTCACCTCCTTAATTGAGGATAGTGCTTTGCTCGCACATTACAAATTCTTTCTCATCATAAAATACTCTTCATCTGTTTGTTTGTCCTTTGACAGTTTGAATTTGTAGGGATGAGAATGGAAATATTGGCAAGAATAACAATAACGATTTGTGTATTTTTCACCAATAGATTGATGACACGCCATCAAATAATTCCACAATTAATTTATTATTTACTCGGATTGCCCCACAATACTGTTTTACTTCTACTTGAACATTCATGTCTCGGCGATATCACAGCATAAGTTAGAAGATTTCCCTTTTAGAGATGGCATGAAATGTTTCTCTGATGGAGGATTGTTTTATTTATGTCCTAGACCTGGTTCTTATTGCCAATTCCAGAGAAAACTATTCAAGTATTGTGGAAACAGTAATTGCTGATCTGTTTGTTTTTGACTCCTCACAAATGGTGAAGGGACACAAGTCTGCACGATGAAGTTTGTTTTTCTGATTTTAGGCATTTTTTCTTTCTTTTTTTTAACAGTGGCGCGCGATGTATCACACACTATCAACATAAGTCTCACCACCCTGGGCTATGATTACGGTCAAGGCTTATCCAATGGAAAGACAGTAGGTGGAATTAAATGGACAGCCCAATTCCGATTAGATTTGGAAGAAACGGATGCATGTAAACACCCCTTCAGAACGGAAAGAACCTTTCCGAATTAGATTTCATTCCTTTCCAAGGAGTTATTCTAATTCCTTTCGGAAAGCCTTTCTGTTTGAGTTGTATCTGCGCATGCCCAGCGCCGCGACGCATTTTTAATACGGCGACTTCAAAACAGTATGGGTCTGCATTGTAGAGTAATTTATTCATTGAAACATTGAAATATTTTAACATTTTTGGACGGTTAGATGGGCGAAAAGTCACTTCAGGACATGCCCTCTTTGTCATGTTCTTCTTCTGGGCGCTTGTTGGCGGTCGGCGCCCAACCCACCTTATGAACGGGAATTTGGATCGTCTGCGCATGGGAGAAAGTGTTTCCGATTAGGTGACTTGATGCATATAAATACCGGCCTTGAAAAGGCCACAAGTCATGTAAGCAGACGACCAACTTCGCAATTCCGAAAGGTTTAATTCCGGAAAGGAGAAATGTGTCCCATGTAAACCCACCTACTATCTCTACTTTCTTAATAGTGACCCAGCCACTTAACAAGTCTGTGGCGTTGACTGATTTTGATTGATTTATAACAAATACAGTAATTTCTCACTAAGGAATTACTGTAAGTATTACATTTATATGCTCATATAATATTACAATTGTTTGCTCCATGTTATCTCCTTTTTGTAACAGTTATTACGCATTGTTTTGTATACGGTGATCTTGTATTCAGTGTTTGTTGGGCTAAAATTCCATCTGCTGGAGGAATATTGTGCGTCTAATCCCACCCTAGGCAAGATCATTTTATGCAGGTGGTCTATTCTCATCACCACCATAAAAAGTTCCACTTTTTCATGAATTCTGTTTGACTCCCTGAAGAAACGTTCAAGCTGAAACGTTGGAGTTTGTGTTTTTATAGTTCCAAATGACCATGCCTGGACACTAAAGGGATTTTAGCTTTTGCAAAGGACAGTTATTTGGAGTTTCTTTATGATTTTCATCTATACATCTGGTATATCCCCATCCAAAGAGCACTTCCAACAAAAGTAGATTATTTTGAGTAGAGGAAGCACTCCCTTGTTCTTTTTTGATTTTTAACACTCCTTGGTTGTTCTCTTTAAATAATTGTCAAAGATCACCAGTTTCAGTTCCATATGCTAAGACATGGTTGTTAGGTTATATATTATTTGTGCCAAAGTAAGGCAAAACATCAAAAAGTGTCAATGAAAATGACTCATTCGGAGTCAAGAAGAGTTAAGAGGCAATTTGATAAGAAAACAAAACTTTTTTACACGCCTGAAGTCAGTCTTTCATATAGGTAAATCGTATACTGTCTGAGCTACACCACCACCAGAACATCTGTATGGAACATCAAGACCAAATAAAGGTCCGGACCAGTTTTCTCTGGATTGTTAGTAATCAGCAAGATTCTCTGGCAGCGTGTTTTGCTGGATTTTTCAGGCTGTCACGATGGAAAAACAGGGGGGAGAGAAAAAAGGAAGACGTGATGTTTCAGAACAGGGTGCACTAATGTATACGGCTCATTTAGACTATGTAATGTGGGTTATTGCATACAGGCTGTCAGTGCATGAAGGGATGCAGGGGACATTAACCTCACTAACCTTATACAGGTCATTGCTTTTGTACTTCATCCTGAATTTGACATTTCTGTAACCGTTTTCTATGCTGTTCAACTATTTTAAAGTGCTATATGACAAAGGGACTTATTTCTAAATTTTTCGTACACACAAAAGAATGCATATTCTGCTTTCTGCTCAATCCGTGGGATAAAAAGCAAAAACTTGAAGGGAAAATGTGCATTCCTACACCCAAAAGCTGACCAATGCGTACACACAGAAACTGGAGAAAAAGGGAAAACTACGACTCAGATGGCGAAAGACTGAACTGGAGGAACGGAGTATGAATTTAATACCATTGTGTAAAATAAATACAAATATAAACACTGAACACCAATTTTCCAAGAAATAATCAAACTGGGGTTTGACTGATTCTCAGTAGAGAATTAATACAAAAAGACATTTCTGTCACTGCAAACTAACACTCAGGTGTTTCTGTAATTATCAAACGATTATGTCATTAAAATTCATTCTTATGAATAAAAAACAAGCAACTCTTTAGTAAACTTATTGAATTAGTCCATTGTGTCCTTTTCCCTGCGTTGAACAAAACATGTGAGGCGGCTGTCAAAATGTGGGAGGACACTGAGCCCGCTGGAACACAGAGCGACAAGAAACACTGACGGAAATCTGAATGAAGTCCTGGTGGATGTATAAAAAAATCCTAAACAAACAAAAGTTATAAGTATAAAAATAATAAAATAAAAATGTATGGCTTTTATAAGACCGGCAGTCTGTCCCCCAAACAGCATCAGGGTACTTTTCACTTTGTGACATTAATTTTTTTAGTCTTCCTGTTTGCCTTCGCTGTGACTGATGTCATCAAACAGTAGTCATGAATATTAATTAGAGGCATTGCACTGACTGTTTAGGGGCAACGATGGGCGTTGCCCATTCATACTGCAGCACACTTGGAGCAGGTTGTGCATGTTTGTCAGAACTCCACCTTCTGACTGAATCCTACACAGTTTTATAAATACAATCCCTGGATGTGGGCCTTCAGAAAGGACATTTTTCCCTGGGGAAAAAAACCCTGAATTTTGTATTACTTCTATGACGGAAGCAGATCACAGGAAAATGTATGCTGAATTTAGCTGTTTTCTCAATATGGGTAATGGGTAGTGGTTCGCTAATCAATCGGTTGGCCAATTGATCGCGGTGTGAGACCTAGTATGGTGGTTTCAGCAATGGAGCGGGCAGCCTCACTCAGGCCGGTTGGGTTCCGGTTACATTCTCGCGCCCTGCAACCACCCCAAACATGGGGGCCCTATGTATGGATGTATGTATGCTGTCAATTATGGTTTTAAAAAGTTTAAGAGAAATTGGAATTGGCCATAATCGGTATCAGACGATCAGACTCTATAAAATTCTGTGATCTGTGATTGGCCAACAAAATTGCGATCTTTGCAGCTCTAGTAATGGGCACAGGTTGTCCTGTATGCCATCCGTGCATAATTGATATATGGTCTTTTTCATTCAAGAACTAATAATTGCTCACATTAGTAGCTTAAATGAGGAGTAGTAACTATGATGTGAACAGAGTAAAGAATTACCAGAAGAAATATCTGGGTGAAACACCACGATGCAAAAGCTGATTAGTTTGAGTTGATTATGAAACCATGTGCCTATAATTTGTTTGTCTGCGTTGTGCTCATTCAGTCTAGTTTTTTATCGGATATTATCATCCAGACAGACAGATAAAAAATTTAAATTCACAGAAAAAAACAGCTTTGTTCCCTCTGCTCTTCTCCTCCACTCTTAGCAAAGCATTAACCTTTTGCCAGTGTTTCTATAATGAAGGCTGGTGTGGTGGGAGTCTGGTACCCTCACAGTACATCACCAATTTCTCAATATCTGCACTTCTTTCCACCGTGAACCTCCTCATTCTGGTTAAAATGAGGGCTTAGTAAAGATGGCTCGCTTTGATCAAGAGGATAATTCTCCAGTAGCCATGGATGGCAAACACTCAAGTGTAAAAGGCTTTACGAGCATATGAGAGAAAGTGAAACCTGAACCCATCAAAAAAGCACAGTGATCGGGAGTTTCACACTGAGGCCTGATAAGGGTTGACTACCATTCTCTTTAGAACTGAAACCTAGAAATATCTTAATGTCATACAAATATATTTTTTTCTACATTCCACTCTCTCTGTTATCATATTATCTGTTGTAAAAAATGAATCGGCAATTATGTTGTAACACTGGCAAAAACTAAGGAGGAAGTCGTTGAAAGACAAGAGGGGCAGCTGGAAACTTTACTCGATGTACACTCTAAAACTGAATAAATTGATAATACACAAAATTTGTAACCAATTATTTAAGAAAATTTAGGTACATGAAATACACTTTTAAAGTAATCTTTAATTAGAATGTCTTAATATACAGAGTTTCCTCTATGTATATTTAGAAGCGGCACCCAGCTGCTTCTAAATTATTACCGCCGCAGCTTCAGAACTTTATGAGATGTCATGTTTTAAGACTTTTAATTTGATACGATAGTGACGCAACATCCGCCGAACGCTCAAGAATCTTGGAAACACGCACAAGAGGAGAGGCAGGGAGAAAGACGAGTACGGAAAAAGACAGCGATAGAAAGGTAGATTAACAATCCAACATTACGTTGGATAGTTATTACAGCTTAAAAGAACATTCACAATTAACGTTATTCTCTATTGATATTCATGACCAAACGTAACCCCAACAAACTATGCTTCATGCTTTGCCACGGAAACACATATTGTGGGTCCATATAAGTATTTATTTTCAGTACGAGTATAGTTTTAAAAATAAAATAAGTGCTCTGATCAAGGTTGCAGTAGTGTTTGTTGTAAGTATATAATACGTATAAGTAGAATATATATATAATAAATATATATATATATATAATAAATATATATATATATATATATATATATATATATATATATATATATATATATATATAAATATATATATATATATATATATATATATATATATATATATATATATAAATATCTCTATCTCTATCTCTATCTCTATATATATATTCAATTATTTTAAGTTACGTTTATGTTCAAGTCAGTTATTTTCATTTTTTTTGTTTGTTAAAATTGTTCTTAATATAATTTACAGTTTAAGTACCAATTCATCTACATATATTCCATTTCTGTGGACCTCTAGTGCTGAGATGGAGAGAAGGGCACCAAGGCCTGAGGTGGTTCTGAACCCAGAACCTTCTCGCTATGAGACAGCTACTCCCTGCACAATCATGTAACCCATGTTGGTGTACGTAGTTCACACTATTCTATTCTGTATCTGCTAGTGTTGTTACTCAATAGCAGCATTAAATGTAGATTGATCGCACGATTTATTTTGTCAAAATTAGAGATACAAGGTTTTGCATGTTTTAAGCCGTGGTTGAATCATTTACATACAGTTCACAATAATCAAACGGTATTAATTTGTATGAATGCAAAAGAAAGGAGATGATTTTGGTTTGCAATATTTTTTAATTTGAAAAAATTCCAAATTTCGAAACTTATTCCAATTAATTCGAGCATACCAATTTAAGTTTTTGAAACTGTTGAGATTTTATGGAGCCCCCAAAGTCCCTTAAGAAAAGAAAAAAAAACCTTTTGCACATAAGATACATTCAGTATTGTAAAAGCAGGGCTGTTATTTGAAAACCACTGGTTTAGACTGGCATGCCTGCTGTCCTTCAGTATGCGAAACAAAGGATCCCCGCTGATGATTCTGTTTATTACATAAGCAGATGCTTGCCGTTGTTGAGTAGTTTATTTTAGATGATCTTATCTTGAAGGATCACAGTGAAAGTAAAGCTGGTGGGCATCTCATGATAGACTGCCATCTGACTTGATGTAATTAATGTGAGCTCCGTCCTTGTTTCTTTAATGAAATATGACATTTTGGAGTGAAAATAAAAATTAATAAGCTCTGTTTAGTCAATTATTAGTTATATGGTGGCTTTATTCATCAAAAGACGCTTACAGATTAACATTAAATTTTAAAGAAAGCAAAAGTTACTGGTACTTTTCAAGTTAACATAAAATTCTAAACAACATATAATCATTGTATTTTGGGCATAATAAAAATCTTATTTAAAAATAGCATGTTGATGGGGAAGATTGGACCAAGTCAGTCATTGACTGTGTATCGAGATTGATTTATTTTGGCTAACATTTGTAAAGATGCTCATTTAACAACTTCCAAATCAGTGAAAAGAAGCGCAGTTATCTCCATGAACCAACTTTCTCATTGATTATTTGATGATATTGATGAGTTTGTTGTTGCATCAAAAGTAAAGTCTCGCTGCTCAAAGTTCAGTTCTTAATGTAATAGCACAGTGCCAAAGCCATTCCAGATTTTGCTAAGATTGTCCAATCCACCCAGTTCCTGTAAATACAGGCAGAGAGATAAAGCAGTGACTTAAGTTGAGTCATTGTCTCATGGTTTCATTGCAGTCAGTTGTGTATTTATCTGCATCAATTGTAGGAACTGTTATTTAACTGCTCTTATTTGATTCAGTTCCTTCATTACTCTGAAAATAACTGGAAGAGGCAGTTTTTGCTTTTAAAAAAAAGCTCAGCATCATGTTAACAATGAAAGAGCTGTCAGTGCACAGTCTCTGCGGTTTCATGTCGGCGTATTTAAGCGGCCACATGAGACCATATGCTATTTAATAAAAAGTAGCATGGATTATATTTTGGATATGTGGCCCAATTGCTGGGTAATTGCTTCTGGAACCCTGATGAACAACCACGTCATTAAATGCAGCTAATCAGAATAGAAGCAAAGCAAAATGTGATCATAATTATGTCAGAGGTGGATGATAGCGCTCTAATATTTTATGAGATAAAAAGATAATGATGAAATTATGAATCATCTCATCAGCCATCTGTGCTCTATTATTTCAGATTGAGCCTATGCTGCTCTCTGAAACACATTAGAAAGCAGATGAATAGTGAGTTCTAGATCTCAGTCTAACCTTTGGTGGAAGACGAAGAATAAACACTACAATAAACCGTATTTGACTGCAAGTAGCTGTTGCTGGCTGGACATACAGACGGTGCACCAGTGTGGAAAGGTCACTTGTCCCAGCCATATGGGTAATTGGGCCTAAAATACCACCTGGCATGTTTTCAACCCACAAGATGCACTGGCTTTCAAACCCTTTGCAGACATCCTATTATGTCCACCATATAGAAGGATAATTATGATAACCATTCACATAACAGTATACTGGCAGTTTTTTGTGAGGGCTGTTTAGGGTTTCTGCCCTAAAGGTTAACTACATGATAATGATTTAAAAACTGTTAAACTAGGAGTACATATACTAACAGTTTTGTGTAAATTAAGATGTAAGTACAGGAGATTCACCAGAATGTGTTTATCTATATATGGATATGCATAAGAATTATGTTTCAGTAAAGTTTATGTGCTGTACTTAATAAGAATATAATAAAAATGAAAATAATAATAATAATTATTAACTTACCCTAGCATTGCCTCTCTGTCACCATCGTTGTAATGCATTAGGTGTTCTAACACATTTCTACAAGGACCAGCAATTTGTGCTGTTCTGTGGGATCTGACAACACAGGCTGGCCTTCGCTCATCTTTCCCATGAGCATTGGAGATTCACTATTTGGTCATCCTTAAACCACCTTGGTAGGTACTAAGCAGAGCAGTCCAGGAACAACCAACAGGACTTGTAGTATCGGAGACGCTATGACCCTTTAGTCTAGCCATCACAATATGGCCATTGTCAAAGTCTGTCAGATACTTTCCCTTGCCCATTTTTCCCAATGCCCAATACATCCTACCGACTGACAGGTGCCATTGTAACAAGATTTTGATTGTTATTCTGACTTCACCTGTCAGCGGTTCAAATGTTATGGCTGTTCAGTGCGTCTTTGACTGGAAACCTGATGCATGGTCCAGCTCTACAAATCACTGCAATCTGAGATCCATCTGGCCTTTAAAGCATAGAATAAATGCGTCTGTAAACACAGAAGACAGAAAGGTGGAGGAGAAACTAACGTCTCATTTCATGATAGACTGCCTCTGACAGATGACTGTGTGGTGATCTGTGTATGTCGTTGCAACGACTGTGGTCAATCTTCACAAGACTCGCTTTTGTTTTCTGCACATTCACCTCGAGTTGTGACATCAGTGGGAGGTTCATATGTTTGCAGAGTGAGTTATATTCATTTGGCACATCAATATGTTAGTCATGGTGCTCTCTGATGACAAGAACTGTTATGGTAGGGTAGAAGGAATGGAAAGCAGGATTTTCTCTCTGACTTTTCCATCTGTGCTCTCTTTATTATTCCCCAGCTAAAGGAGAAATATAGGGTCTTTGTATGTTATAGCCATCCATCTGTGTGTTTATGATCACACACCCATCAGGGAATCTTCACTGAATTCCATACATGCCACTAAAAGTGTACACCTCATTTATTTTCTTTAATTTTGCTTATTTATTTCTAAGTTTTTAGACGCCTTTGAATTCACGTGATTGTCATGTCAGCCTGTCACGTTCACTGATTAGAGTTTTTGGTTCATCAGCTCAAATTGATTTTCCCTTAGCAGGGGTGTCTGTCCTCTGACACAAATCTTCTAGTTTGTGTTATTAAACTTTGGATCATTTGAACATGCATACACACACACACGTCCTACACAGACAAAGTAGGGTTTATTAGGATTAGAGACATTAAAAGGAAAATAATACTGAATATAATAAAATATGTGATTATATTTGTGACATCGTCAAAGATTACTTGATTGTGTTCTTAAAATATGACACAAAATTAGGAACAAAATATAGAATCAATCTTATGTTAATAATTGCAAAAAATTGGCCATAGCTTCAAAATATATTTATTTAAATGCTGTCACATATGCCACCGATATGGGTTAATTGAAATCTTTATTTTTTGTGAGGTCTTTCAAAAAATATTTTTTTTATATCTGACTCTGCTTAAGATCTCACATTACTCACACAAACAAATCGAAACAACCTCTAACAACAAGAGGAGCCACTTAAGCACATATTGCTAAATCTTCTGCTGCTGGGTCTGATGGAAACAAGTGAGTAAACATAGTTCATCACATTTTGTATTGTGTTCAAGTGAATTCCCAAAGCTCATAATACAGTAGGACCTCCTACCTCCTTTGGTTGAAAAAGAGCTCATTTACAAAAAAGGTTTAATAGTTTCAGTACTCTTTGATACTATTCTCTGGTGTGAAGGTGGTAAATTTGCTGCTCAGGAAGAAATGCCAACGCCGAGGGGAGTTGTCAAGCTCTGATCGGTGTTAAGGCCATGCATCGATCTGACTTGTGTTTCAAAGTCTCTGTGGACTCACCACACATAACCCTGCTTCCCAATGCTGGCTGATGGGTGTGGGAGACTAGAAGTGCCCTCTGCAGCTCATCTCGCCATTCTCCGTATTCCGACTCCTGCACTTTTCGTCATTCTTTTGCAAGGATGAGCAAGTACTCTCTCCTTGAGGCAACTGACTCCCAGCCCTCTACATCTCTTTGCTTGTTCTCTGCTTTATTCTCTTGAGCTGTTCTTTCTGTTAAAAACCCATATGTCAAAGTTGTTTGCTCTCCTCTCAAGGCAGGTTTGCACTTTGTCTTTATTTGAGCGCTGTTGTTTTCATCCTGCCATCGGAGGAACCGCAAAGAGCAGCTTTGCAGATTACTGTCATTTACACCTACACCACTGAGTAACTAATTTCAGCGGTTGGAAGTCTTATTTATTGGTTAAAGCTTTCACAGAAAGACGGAAGATGAAGTTTGATTGGTCAGCTTCTCAAAGATCGCTGTCAGCAGCTATGTGGAAATTGAAAACTTGGGAATAGAAGCAGTTGCTCAAGCACACCCATACCATAATAGTAGATACTCACTAGCATGTTCCCATGCTATTAAAACACGTTGAATGAGAGTTTAATCGTGTTTCTCATCATAAAATTTGGATAGGATAAGTAAGATAAGTCAAACTGAGGAACTGCACCACTGGCTCTGAGTGGATTATACATTCATTATTCCCATGAGAGCCATACATGTGTTCCTATAGATTATTTTCATCATACCCTTTTTCCAAAAAAAAAATCAAATCTTCATAAGCTGTATTTCATTTTTTTTATTTTTTTTTTCACAAGATGCTAATCCTCAGATATCGGAGTTATGTTGATATTAATAAGTCATTGCTAATAAAATAATCCTGTCAGTAAGAAGATCAATAATTTATTAACAGAAAATACATGAATTTAGAGTTTTGCAGTATTGCCGTAACAAAATCGCTTTTGAGATTATTACTGTACTGCTGTTCTCTCTATAGAAGGAGATGATGTTACAGGTGAGTTTTGCACTTATCTCCGACTCTTTTTGATTAAGAGACAGATTAACAAGATTTGTTTCGATATCTCCAGTCTGTTCAGACTAGTAGAGAAGTAGTATTAGTAGTGTGAACAGAGAATGTCAGGCCATTAAGGCTTGCGCTGCATACTCAATTTGTATTCTACAAGTCTACAACTTATTCTGCTTTTCGCTGCTTCCTTTCTTTATCCGTTCGACATAAAAATGACGGGGAAATATAGTCCTCAGTATGTCTGTCTTCTCAGAATCATTATTTTTCCAGAGAATATTTCATAAACTATTCTTACTAGCTTCACAAAACTATATTCATAAATGAATCCATGACAGTGTGTTTCCAAGAAAATGTTTTTTTTATATTTGTGAGTCTGAAGGGTGTTTATAACGTCTGGAGCATATCTACCAAACTATATATAGTACTCTCAACAAACTTAATACATAAATTAACCATGATAAGTAATAGTGCCTTTTTCTATTTGGATTTTTTTCTACAAATCTTATTTTTTGGAATTTAAACAAATAGATGATTTAAAGGTTTATTTATCTTGTGTGTGGTTCATAAGAAAATAACCAAGAATGGAAAAAAACTCAGGAGGAGGCAGGAGTGCAGATTAGTGATTGAAAAGAGTAAAAATGATCAATTATGAATTTTTATTTTCTATTTCTTCCAACAGACCTGCCTAAATCCTGAATACTGGAATTTGAACCAAACTCTAAACATCTTGGTGTTATATGGTTTAAAACCTGCTGATTATTTGTCATCTTTTTGAGGATTTCTCATCTCATTCTGAAATATTTTTTACTTTCGCGCATCTCTATCATCTTTTACAGCTTTTGTCCCTCTATTTAAATGTATCAACTCCTTTTTGGTTTTGTTTAGCCCTTTTTATGGTTTAAAGCTTTTTTCTGGTTTTATTACCATCAGAGTTTTCTTGTCTTTACTTAGTGTGTCATAACACTAAAAGTTGTCGTATAAAGTTCTACTTTTCCTTTTAGTGACACACTCACATTTTCATTAGCTTGACATTCAGATTAATTTCCATCTGACCGACAAGGGCCCAGTCAACCTTTCCAACAGAGGCATTGTGACATATTGACATTCTGATTGAAATTTTCATTTATCTACAGAGCAGGAGATAAAACTAAATCATGACCCACCTTCAGAGTCATTACGTGAAAAAAGGTCACACAATGGCATACATTTAATGATATATTTCTTTTTAGTTTTACTTAGAAATACAAGTTGTTGGATTCCATTTGCAGTAATATTTGCGGTAAAAGGTATATTAAAACAGTAACTTAATATGCACAATCCTAGTAAAGTCCAAACTCTCTTTTGCGAGTATAGTCATCAGAAAATATACCTAATCTTACACAGTAATGCTCAAGTGTAATCAAAAATAAAAAAAGTATGGATTTACCTTTTCCAGCCGTCAAAACACTTCAAACACACCAGGCTTGTCCGTTGATTGAGTGACTCAGAACCTCATGCAAAGTTAAAATCAAAATAATGGAAGATCTGGTAGATGGATTAGAATATGCTGTGATTACAATTTATCAGAAAAATCTGGTAGATGGATTAGAATATGCTGTGATTACAATCTATCAGAAAAAATTATCCAAGTCTTAAAATGGAAAGGAAATTCAATAACCCTGTTGTGCAACCATTAGTTCTGCTCCAAAAATCTCCTGGAGTTAATTTATTTGATTAATTAGGACAACAATAACATGTTCAGCCAGGAAAACAGCAACTTGCTGTAATTAGTTTTGCCTTCAGTCAACGAAAACTTCCACCGAGGATATTGCACTTAAACTGTCGCCTGTAGAGTGGCTTCTGAGCGACCATGTGCTGAATAACCATCCTGTTCAAGCTCTAACTCGGTGCTGATCATAGCAGGCTGACTTTATGAGGGAGAAATACTGCTTTCATTTCATTTTTCTGTGATCCTGTCTATATTAAGCTTGAGTGTTCCTAATTAAACCACGACCATGGTTTTTTGCTGATGGGAGCAAAAATCTGAACTAAAACAAAATGCCAACAAGAACATCCCGTCCTAATCTTCTGATCTTTGACCCATTGAATCTAATTTATTTCTAACAGGTAAATATCTGTTACAAGGTTTAACTTCATTTCTATGGGCTTTCATCTTGTGTTTTGGTCTATACTATAATACTCAAGTGTATTTAGGGTTGAACTGTCAGAAAATGTTTGAAACGTATTCTCTGTTTAATACAGCAAATATTGAACTGAATCCAGGAAACAAAAACTCGGGGCGAAGCTATAAAAGCCGTCAGCCACTTCTTAAATGCCAAGCCAATTATACTGTTTTGTAATTGCACATCACATTAACCCTCTTTGCCTTCAACCCTTGACGTTCAACCATTGTTCACACCCAGTATACATCACAAACCGCATTGACATTATGTGCATACTTCCTTGCTAATGCAGTCTTGTCAAGTTCTCCTGCCATTGTGGCCACCCACTCCTTCATATACTTGCATGGCTTTGAAAACCCTTTTAAATACATTCAGTCGCCCACATTGGTCACTTCTTTGAACCCGTGCAGATGTTATCCCAGTATCAATTGCACTCCAACATTTCAAATATTAGAAAACTTTCTTGCCTGAATGTATTTACTTTGGCTTTAACTCAGTCTCGGGGTTGCATTTTAACACCAGGTAGAACTCAGAGAGCACGGACTTCGCCCAACGCAGCTCAGTTTCCCCCATTATATCATGTCCCTACACTAAAAAGCAATAGTGCCATTAGAGGTGACTGCAGTGGTATCACTGGTCGATTAGTTATTCAAGAAGTAATGTGATCAACTTCTAATCAGTACAGTTTTAGCTCAATATGGATTGTAGAATTAACATTTTTTTTATCTCACTGCAAAAAAAATGCTATGCGCCCTAGTGTGTTAGAGCAGAGGTCCCCAGCCCCCGGGCTTTGGACTGGTATTGGTCCATGGGTCATTTGTTACCGGGCCGCACAGAAAGAATAAATAACTTAGATTATTTATTATTTTATTACCTGAGTCTGAACAATGTTTTATTTAAAAAAATGACCGAATTCTCTCCGTTACATCCGCCTATGACTCACTCTTGACGCATGTCAAAACGCTTGTCTCAGTCCCATGATATTATCCCCCTAAAATTAAACCCACAAGCTAGCAAAATGAGTAAAAAAACTAACGTTTTTGGAAAATCCTACTTAAAATATGGATTTATGGGGACAGGTGATTCCCACGCACTAAGCCCGCTCTGTATAATATGTGGCGACCGGCTCTCTAATGAGGCAATGAAGCCTTCAGAACTGCTTCGCCACACGGAGACCAAGCACCCTGCATTAAAAGACAAGCCTTTGGAGTATTTTCAAAGAAAAAAAGCATAAAGAAGAAGGACAGAAGCAATTACTGAGGGCCACCACATCAACAAATGCGAGTGCACTGAGAGCATCATACTTGGTGGCTAACCGTATTGCTAAGGCTAAGAAGCCATTCACTATTGGTGAAGAATAAAGACATTTGCCGTGAACTTCTAGGAGAGGCTGCGGTTACAAAGATAGCACAGGTGTTCTTTAGGCCAGCACCATCACTCGGCATATTGAGGAAATAGCAGAGGACATTGAGACACAGTTGTTGAGAAGATTAATATAAACCCGTTGTACGCACTCCAGGTTGACGAGTCCACAGATATTGACAACAAGGCAACAACTATTCAAGTCGCTAGATGATTATATATCAGGAAAACTGAAGTGGTCCTTTCGTGTTGGCATATGCACAGACGGAGCTGCTGCCATGATCGGACGGCTATCTGGTTTAACGGCTCAGATTAAGGAGGTTGCACCTGAATGTGAATCTACGCATTGTGTCATTCACAGGGAAATGCTGGCTAGCCAAAAAATGCCACCGGAACTTAACAGCGTATTGAATTATGTTGTTATAGTTATTAACCAAATCAAAGCACTCGCCTGTTTGAGCAGCTGTGTGAGGAGATGGATGCGGAGCACAGACACCTTCTCTTACATACAGACATAAGATGGTTATCCCGAGGGAGATCGCTGGCCAGAGTGTTTAAATAACGAGAGCCGCTGCAGAGATTTCTCTCAGAAAAGAATTCACCGCTGGCAGCACATTTCAGTGACGAGGAACGGGTCACAAAACTCTCTTACCTGTGCGACATATTCAACCTGCTCAATGTACGCAATCTTTCACTTCAGGGGAAAATGACAACTGTCCTCAAGTTGACAGATAAAGTAGCTGCATTTAAAGCCAAACTGGATTTGTGAGGACGGCGCGTGAACAGAAGTATACTTGACATTCAAACATTGGCGGGGATTTTGGAAGAGACTGAGCCCGAGCCTTCATTCTCCCAGCCGGTGAACGATCACCTGTCTTTGCTTTTGAAAGAGTTTGAGCGCTACTTCCCAACCACATAAGACCCACGAACTGCCAAGGAATGGATCCGCGACCCATTTGTCACCAATCCAGGTGAATCCAGCATGACTACGTAAATAGATCAACTGCTGGAGATCGCAAATGACGGCGGTCTTAAAGGTATGTTGGAGACAACAACACTGCCGGTGTTCTGGATTGAAGTCACGGCAGAATACCCTGAGATCGCCACGACAGCACTGAAAACCCTGTTGTCATTTCCGACATCCTATCTGTGTGAAGCGGGGTTTTCTGCCATGGCGGCAACCAAAACAAAATTACGGAGTAGACTGGACGTAAGCAACACACTTCGGGTGTCATTTTCTCCTATTACTCCTAGATGGGATCGTATCCTTGCAGAGAAAAAAGCTCAGGGCTCCCACTGATTAAGCGTTATGGTGAGTTGTGTTTTTCAAGCACTCAACATTTATTTTTGTGGTGTATCTTATTTTGAAGGCATGTTTAAAGTTACCATAGCGGGCAGAGAGTGTTAGTGGGCAGAGAGGATGTTACTCATGTTATGTTGTTATTGTGATGTTAAGAGGACGCTGCTAATAAAGTTTCATACGAGTACACAGTGGATTCACGTTTATTATTATATTTAGAAAGTACCACAGTTTTTATGCAGGTCGTATGATTTCATTTTGTTGTATTTGTCCGTGAAAATATTGTCTGACATTAAACTGGTCCGTGGTGCGAAAAAGGTTGGGGACCACTGGGTTAGAGCGTCTCTGAAACTGCACTGTCTTTTAGGTGTTCCTGTTTGGGAGGTAAACAGGGGACCTACACAATATCAGCTGGTTATAATTTTATGTTTTCAATTCCTTGAAAAAAAAAGATAAATTTGTCATTTAAATCCTCGGATAACGTCTGTAAACATGAAGCAGGAGAAGCAGTCAAATTAAATAGGAGTAAATATTAGCTGAGATCAGTCCTCAAGGACCTTCGGGAGCTGCAATAGAGCATATCTGATGATATCTAAAGAGGTTTTTCATTGAAAGATAAAAAATCCCACTGATGAAGTTTCTAATTAATTCTTTGTATCCTTTACACGCCAAACCTCTAAAAGTCTGTCCCCTTCACTGACGTCAACCTAAAATATTTCTCAACTGAGAGAATGTCGATATTGATGACCACTGTTTATTAAAGACAGAGTTCAGTGGTAGAGACAATTTTGACTTTATCTTTGTAACTAGTCTGCAAAACTACAGACTAAAAGAAGACAAATGAAATAAGGAGCTTTTCAGACACGAAGTAAAACTTTAACAGGATTGAATTTGAGTCACATGTTTAGTTAAGGAACCATGCTGGTTATCAAAGTGTTCTGAAGGGAAAACAGCAAAAGTAAGTTCTGTAAGAGAGGGAGGGGATTGCCGTCGTTTGAGGTTTTATACAAAGTTTCTTGGTAATTGGAGTGTCACTATGGAAAGAAAATACATTAAACACATATCGAGTCTGTTTTTTCTCACATCCTTAAGTAAAACAAAAATTAAATAAATTTTAAAAAAAAGCTTCAAAAGGTAATTACATTTTGGTATGAGAGAGTAGGCTGCAGACAGAGCTTAAGGCCCTAACATCCAACCTTTTCCTAATTACTTCAGAAGACTGAGATGTAAGCTTTCTTTTTTTAAATTCTATTTCTGTAAGTGAAGGGTGTGAATTGGTGTGTTTTCTGGGGGTCAGGAGGCTGCGTTCTGTATTTCTGTTTGCATATTGTTTGTTGGCTTGTCTTCAGCAGGAGCTTTTACACTTCAGAGAACAAAGGCAATGTTTACAATTACTGTGGATTTCATTCGGTTGATGCATTGTCATGGCTGCAGCCTAGGACAGGTGTTATAAGTTATAAAATGTATGCCTGGGATCTCCCGTCCTTTTTCCAGTGAGTAATGTTAGCGGTGGGGCAGAGGGGAGGATGCAGGATTCTTTAAGGTTTTTATTGGCCTGGGGGACAGCTGTTGCTCTGTGTTTTTTTATTCATTACATAGTAGAAACACCATCAGTACTGCTGCGTCCTCCAGGGAGTTGTTTGTTCAGGGCTGCCATGGCCTTTGCTGTATTCACAGGAAATGTGTTTATCGTTATTTGGGGATTTAAGGTGAGTCATCAAATGGAAATTCTGACTTTAGGATAATTACCACAATGACATGACAATATTTGTGACTTCTTGTTTGTTTAACAAGGTTACATATATCAATGTCTGGATTTTTTTTTTGTTTGAAATAAGCCAGTTACTGATGATAAGGGTGGGGTTTCATCATCAAATCTGTATTTACAATTATTAAAGTTTCACATATTAGATTTTTAAAAAATTCATGAATAATCAATATTCTGTTTTAAGTGCTTCAAAAATATCAAAAATATATTTGTACAACTGAGTTATCAAACAATCTTCCACAAAAAATGTACAACCTAGAAAATGTGAATATTTGTAAATCTATAGGTTTTAGGGTTAGAGATATGATATGATATGAATTCCATTTGGATTCTTTGTCTCACATCTATAGGTCATATAGATGTGAGACAAAGAATCCAAATGAAATTCATTACAGTGTCCTTCTATATTTGACCACTTGTGTATAGAGGCTCAATAACCATCATTGGCAGTTGAGCTGTTGGAGCAGTGTCTGGGGTAATCAAGCGTTCTATTTTCCCACTCTCATCAGTTACTGAAAGTGGGCTGCCCTCTCCCTGACTGGACCGCTTCGCACGCACACAAACAAACCCACATCTGTATCGGCTGTACACTGCAGCAAATACAGTCATCATAAGCATTTGATCACGCCTACTATCAGCGGTAGCTGAGATGGAAAGTAAACCTAATGACAACCCGTCACCATGAAGAATGCTGCAATCAGGCAGAGGTTATCAGGTGCTACAGTTCAGATTGTATTATAAAATAGCTTAGATTCTTTCACTACAAAAGCTGTTAGGTTTTATTAACACTTAATTATTTAAAGATGAAGCCAATCATATTAACAACAATGAGGATAAAAATAGTGTTTTCAATTGTGTTTTTTAAACATCTTAATAATTTAAACTGCATGTTTCATGGTTTCATAAAATAGGAAGACATTCAAAAGTGATAGCTGGAAGACCTGAGTTGTGTGTTCAGTGATAGACAAAAATAAAATTCAGGAGAAACTAATAAATGTAGCAAACAATAGATGTTTTGTTTTTTTAAAGATGTGAGGAACACTAACATCAATATGGAGATAAATAAATCCTTAGTGCCCTAAGCATTGTCAAGAAAAACTATCCGCCTGAACCGGAAGAGCAGAAAGAAGACCGCCCTCCAACTAGGGAACTGAGCGGGGGTCTTTGTACCGTGGGCGCCACTAGCGCTTGTCCGAGGCTCTCTTTTTAGGGCCCCTAGCTGGCTTTCACTTCGGGGGTCGGTCCTCCCTGGGGCAAATAGCCTCAGGCCCTTTGTGGTCTGTGGGGTTGTGAGGCACTCTGAAACTTTCCCTGCCCTACGCTAGGGGTTGGCGTAGCATTGTGACAACACCCATTTAAAACCACATACAGTGATATTAACACTGTGAATGTCGCTGTCACACTGTGAGATCATTCTTTCACACACAAAAATACACATCTGACACGTTCAAACATACACAGACGCAGACACACACATGCATACACGCATACACACATAGGCACATAAGGTGAACAAGGCTCTTGTGATTATAATGTCATTGTATATACTGTGTATAACTGCTGTTATTGTTATTGATATTCTTTTGGATGTTGGTTTTTGTTGTTATAGTGGGTCTCCTTTCGCTTGTTCCCCCAACCCTTTTATATTTTTCCCTTTTCTCCACATTCCACTCCTCTTCCCCACCCCCACCCCTTCTGGTTTGGTTGCCTCGTCTTCATTCAATAATAAATAGAATACAGGTTACGCAACAGGAGTACTATGATAGAATCCACCTTTCCAGCGCAAAATCTGTCCGGTACATTGCTGAGGTTGCTGAACAGCATACATGTCATTTACCTACATGTGAGATTTGACTGGCAGTCAAATTTCACAGAATATGGTGAAGTTTTTGTTTTCACGGAGTTTGTTAGATTGTAGATATCGGCTGTCTGGACCACCACCTTTTGCTGCAACTTCTGAAATGGGCCCCTGAAAGACATTGGGATCTTCTTTTTCATTTGGCCTAAATGAAAATATACCCACAGCAGTGTGGTGTTTGGCTTTGTGACTAAATGATCTACAATGTTACTGTCAGGAAACGCTCAGTGAATGGTTAAAATCTGAACAGCCAAAGCTTTTAAAGGCTCATTTAATTCTCCACTTATAGAAAAATCATCTAAAGAGATGATGTCATTAATGAGTGCCGGTCCAACATTATATGGTGGAAAAGACTTGCACATAGTGATGACATGACATTTCACCACTATTCTAATGATTATGCAGAATAATTGCAGTGACCTAAAATGATGCCACATGATAATGTAATATTTAGGACTGGCCTGCATGGATCTTTTTCTAAGCCCAAACGTTTTGTTTTCGTGCCTTACCAAAGTTCAAGTTAAGCACACTTCAGGACGGCCTTATGACACAAAGGCTCCTTATTTAGATACCAAAGGTTACCTTGTGTGTTTGGATGAGTCTCAAAAGGATGAAGCTAACTGTCAATATTTGACAAGCTGGGATAAGAGTGTGTTGGTTAATCTCTATATTAAGGCTGAGCAATTAATTGTTAAAAGATTGCAATCTCGATTTGGAAGTACATACAATCCCGTTTCTGAATTACGCCGATTCTTCAGGATTTTTATTTATAAAGTAAGCTGCAGCAAAATTCGTTACCTTAGCCGCTTATGGTGAGCAAGGTCTTTGCCTTTAAGACATTAGCCTGGTATTTTGTATCTCCATCATGGGGATTATGAAAGTTGACAACAGCTAAAATTAGCATTAGTTTGCCTAAGTTTAGCACTAAGCTAAATTCTCAATTAGCAAACCAGCTCTAACTAGGAGGTCTAGTGACTAGCTGGCGAGCTAACATCACGTAGCACAAGCAGAAACAGGAGCGGTAGTCTCTTATCACTCTTAACTTCTTGTCATCTTTTTATTTCCACCACTTTATTTCTCAGTTTTTTTAATGGCGGCTAGTAATGTCTTTCACTCTTAACAACATAAAACACATCCAATACTGAAAAATTACATTGACAAACACTGAGCCACAGGTAAGTAGATCCATTACTTTTATTTTACTGCAACAGTGATTTTTCACTAGGATATCTTGAAAGCATCAAGGTAAATTGGCCATCGTGATCGAATACGATTTTGGCTAACCCTGACATGACACGCTCTAGTGAGCTCCTTCTCCATGTTGTTACGAGTGAAAGATTTGTAGCCCCATTAATTGCACCATATGTGCTACTTTTCTAGCGGTAAATTGTCATACAGTAGTCAAGCTTAAACCACAAAGAACTTTTCTTCAGTATAAAATTACTGAAACCATATAGTTCTGGATTTAGAGTCTATCAAAGCAGTTTGTGAATGGTAGGACTCCAGTTTAAATGGAAATCTAGCGAAGGTTCAGTCAGGAAGACAATAAAGCTCTCCACAGCTATCTCTACGTTCTCTCCTAGCTGTCATGCAGCCACATGCTTCCATTCTTTCTCGCCTATTATCAATTGGGCCTGGTTACTCCCCTCTTATCAGCTGCTCACTTGCACCCAATGTTTACCACCTCTCTCCTCATGTCAACCAATCACCTAGCTGCTCCCAGTTGTAAATATGGCTCTCTTCGCTCTTCAGTTCTCTTGCTGCCGGTCCGCACATCCTCCTCCTCATTCAGTTCCTCGGATTCCTCATCCTTCCGGCTCCAGTCCCAGAGGAGCTCACCAACACCAGTGTCCAGGCTAGGGGGGGTCTATATATATATATATTGCCGCCGCTCAGATCAGATCGCTCAGCGCGATCAGAACCCCCCGCTGAGTCTGAGCGCCAAAGATTGATAAATAAACACCCTTTACCATCGATTCTCTTGTCTTCCCTGATTGAATTATATTTATAAGCGAGAAACAGACAGTTTATCATTTACTATAACTTCTCTCTCCCATCTTTTCTTTTACCTTGAATTATTGTATAGTCCCTAACAAATCTTAAAAACTTTCACCACATTCCTTGAGGGTTCACATCTCTCTCGTCTAAATGGGAATGTGTTCGATAATTAAATAAACTAAAGCGTCCTTAATGTTTCATGCATGGCTTGCCCGTCTGAACTATAGCAGCACTGCATATGAGCTTCGCTGAAATGTGAGAATGCTTTTATACTCGTCAGGAGTGGCATTTTCTCCTGGAATTAAACGCCAGTTTTCCCCACTTTTTCCAGAAGTAATTGTCATTTTAATAAAAACACTTTAAGTTTCATTTATTCTTGTGTTCTGCACTGCTGTGCCATTGCTTCCCCATGTCTTATGATTATTATCTTCCTCTAACTGTAAATGGGAATGTGTGTGTATACACTCTTACCGTAGACTGGCACATGTCTGGAAGGAAGCCAAGTCCAGCAAGCATCCCTTTATAAAAGAAATGAATTATCAACCAATCAGATGAGGCTACATAGTTTCTGCCAACTTGTGATGTGTCAGACGAGCAAGATGCTCCATTCATCCTCTCCATTCATAACATCTTTGTGTTAGCTGGGTATTTTGTTTTCTAGATTGGAGTTTAGAGAATCGTTTTTCCTTAAAAGTACCTCTTGAGTGGTAACATCAAATTTACACTAAAGTTTGACTTAATACGGGAGAGACGGATGGATTCAAAAATTTAAATGTGTGCATATACTAATGCGACTAATACTAACTGGTTTTAGTAAGTTTCTAGCAGATGTTTTAATAGATATATTGTCATCTTGTACATGTATAACATACAAAAAATATGATTTGATGTGTTTAGGATATGATACTACAGAATTATATACTGTTTTATCATATAGTACATATTTATAGATAAGTTGTCACATAAGTTGTGACATAATATATATCATCCTAGAATGTATAATGTAGAAAATATGAAAGGTATGTAATGTCATTATTATGATAACATCATATAGCACATCGGAAAGCTTGAGTACGTTTGTCAGTTAATTAGAACACGTGCGACTTGCTAACATGAGCTTGTGTGACTTAATAATACGCGTACATGCTCTCATTATCTTTTCTGTTCATGCCCTGTTGCGGGCTTTAACGGACTCTGACTCAGATGATGGGATGAAGGAGTTTTAATAAGAAAAGTTGTGTGAACACATAACTGCTAGCTTTTAGGGTCTTGTCATTGTGGTTACTGACCACTTCACCAGTACGACAGAAACTCTGTGTGGCATTTACTGTGGCATTACTGCTGTCTGAATTGAATGTCCTTCATTTGTGTGTGCAGTCTTTGGAGGGGGTTATAATGCTTAGGCCTCACAAAGGCCTGGTTGCTTTACTGCGTTTTCCATCGGAAAATGAACAACATGTACAGCTACATTTAGAAAATTAGCGTCAGTTGAACATTTGGTCCGGTTCGAAACAGTAATGAAGTATAGAAGATATTTGTGTCTGTGAAGAACATAAACCGCAACACTGAAGTAATTTTTTTGATACATGTCGTGTCCTGATACCTTATGAATGATGGTTCGTTTATTATTGATTTTGTAGGCCACTGTGCAGCGTTGGGCCAATTGTACAATGGTTTGGGGAGTTGGAAGAGGAAGGACCGTGATAAAGTGATAAATAAAGTAAGAATTATTATTATGACTAGAACTGATCGGAGACGTTGTTGTGCGTTGAGAATAGCGAATACATCTTCTGCACATAACATAGAATAGAATTATTTGCTCAAGTTATTCTTGGCTGAATAATATTCACACCATCACAATTACACTCTTTTTAAAGAGAAAAAAAATATATAAATATATGTATAGAGATATTTTGTCTGTGCCCGGAAAGTCCAATAGCGCCATAAGAAATTATGCAATAAAAATACATAAATAACACATTGCTTGTTAGGTAATATTTTTCATGAAATAAAATATTTTGACCTTAAGTTTTAAGATACTATTCTTTTCATTGATTTACTCATATAACAAAATATATGAGAATTAAAAGATATATGCGATTCACTATAAGTTAATTATTAAACGTGATTCATTTTTTTCTTAGTTTTTTCACAAATGTATTCATTACTAGCTCACATTCTGTGTCACTGTGAGCAGGTTGTGTGCTCTGCAATGCTCTTAGCGTCCCTGCATTGTTTGAGTTGCAATGTTTTGCTCTCACATGTCCTCCACAATCTTTCTTCATCCTCCGATAATCTCTATTATTTCAGAGAAGCATTCCTTTCTAATTTTTCAGCTCTGCATTGCGATCTTGTGAAGGGGGCACATAATTAAATAATTCTACTAATTAATCACATTTCTTGTGATGTGATACGGATGTGCATGAGCTTGATAGTTAGCAACAACTGTCTATGAAATGCTTGTTAAGTGATGTCTCAGGCTCAGAGTAGGGGATAAGACCAGTAGAACATCAGTCAGCCAGTTATTAATGTCTGCCTGCCTGTCGTTGCACTCTACCCACTCCTGTTGGTCAACCACTTCTCTCTGATGAAGAAATATTTAGTGGAGAGCTGCAAACCCCAGGATTGTGTCTCAGCAGCCTGCAGATGTGCTTGAACTGTGAAAATGAGGAAAGAGGGGGCGGAGGAGGTGTTGTGGGAAAGAAGGCATAGAGTTCTCATGCAGGTGGAATTGTTTTTTATCTGCTGAACTGGAAAACATTTCACAGAAAATGTGTGGGAGGTTTTGTAGAAGAATGCCAAACAACTAGGCAGAAAAGCTTGAAAAAGCTGAAGTGAAATGACTTTGTTTAAATGTGCCTTATGTTAAGAACATTGTCCGTATGTTTTTTTCATGACAGAACAAATGTCAAAACATGATGCTAAGAAACAGGAAAAGCTCAGACTTCAGGGAAGATTTTAGGCCAATATGATAATCAAAACCGATCATTTACAGAGTAAATATATGAACTCCTTTTTCTCAGTTTCTAATTATCTGTTTAAAAAAAGGATGTGACATATCAATTTGTTATAAAGTAATGCTGCACTGAATAATCGTCAAAAATGGATTCGGAAATTAGTGGTCGCCGAATTTAATATTCGATTCATCTGCGACGTAATAAGACACCGCCTCCGACAGCTTGTAATAAGAAGGAAGTAAACGGTAGCGCCATAGCAACTTCACGGCAGAAAAAATCCTAGGTTTGGGAGCATTTATCCCTCTACACCGCCTGAATTACAAGGCGTAGGTTTGTTGGCTCCGTAGGCGATGATGTTTCGTCTCGGAGAGTTAGTAAGTTAACTAGCTCAATGTTAATAGGCACCTACTTCCCGTTTTTGAAAGGTTTAAAGTTACTATTTTTGAAATGTTGTTAATGAGGCCGAGTACCAAAAAACTACTCTTTAGTAAATGGACTGTACTTAGATAGCGCTTTTCTAGACTGCTCGACCAACACGAGTCAGCATTCCCACAGACATGCATACAGTGATGACAGAGGCTGCCATACGAGTCACCACATACTCATCAGGAGGGAACTATTAACTATCAGGAACTATTCATGCCATCATTCACACAATAATGGAACAACCATTAGGAGCAACTTGGGGTTCAGTATCTTGCTTGAGGACAATTCACCATGTGAACTGCAGTGGCATGGGATCGAACCACCGACCTTCCTTCAGATCAGAGGACAACCGCTCTACCAACTGAACCGCTGTCGCACCTACCACTACTCAATTTGAAATCAGACGTGTTGCATTGATCATGGAGACGAAGGCACAGGTCTAATGTAGTTTTTGAATATAGAATGCCCAAGCACTGAATATTTTCCAAACATTTACAGGGATATCTGATTTAATTCCTTTTATTTATTATTTTGTTTATAAATTTGATATACTATATATTTTGTGTAAGCAGGGATGTGCCAAAGAGCTGCAACATGTTCAACCAAATATACTGTTGGTATAGTATCTTATGTGGTTTAGCAGTCTGTTAGAAGGACGTAAAGTCCATTCAAAGACATATTTTTAATTTTGACATTTTGGAAAAGATGTTTTCATCTTGATTTTTTTTATTGTTAGTTTGGATGTGCCTAACAGAACTAAAGCTGAATTCAAAAGCTGATGGCTAAATAAAAGCCATATTGTAATTGTGTGATTTGTTTATTTATTTTTTATTCCTAGCTTAATGTAACTTAGCTAAAAGAATCCAAAATCAAATAAGTTGATTAATGTTTCAATAATCCATTGATCAATCAACTATCACAAAATACTTGTTAGTTGCAGCCCTTTTATAAAATAATTTGCTATCACTGCTTGGCATTTTGTTTCCTTTTTTTCCTCAACTAGACTTTTTAAAAATATTTATACACAAAGTTCATTTTGTATTTCCATTTGCTCAGTTCACGTGAATAGTACATATTCAGAGACTATATTTCAGAACAATTAAAATACTTTTATTTTCTCCACATCCTTAAAAAAATGCCTTTTAAATGTTTTAAAAGGGAACATTTCGAAGTTTGTGTCAAAATAATTGCTCCTGTCTTTCCTTACAATATTTTGATTCCACTTCTTGCTGTCTAAAGTTAAACTCTGTTGCTT
The DNA here is from genome assembly GCA_037951165.1 of Lophius americanus. Lineage (NCBI taxonomy): Eukaryota > Metazoa > Chordata > Actinopteri > Lophiiformes > Lophiidae > Lophius > Lophius americanus. Next base: position 1,293,934 of record JBBDHG010000190.1, on the reverse strand, counting down.
CAAATGTGAGCACGTATCTTGCATGTACAATTAAGGTAGGGGATTTTGCAGGCTGCATCCCTAAAACATATCCATGTAGGAAGTCTGTGATAGCACCAGCGGCGGGGCACTGCAGTTTCCTAGACACATTTGCAGTCACATAGAAGATGCACTAACTACATTTTTAAACCCGTCATGTTCTACATTGGTCTAGGAAGCCATATCCTTGATTGTGTAAAATGCATTGACCTCTTAAACAGTAAACACGTGACCAACTAAAATGACTCTTAAGGTGTTGATGACCTCACAAGAAGATTAAATAGTTAACTCAGTCAGTTAGAACTACAGAGGCATCAGAGGGGGAAAAAAGACATCCTTTGGATTCTGATAATACAAGAATTCTTTAAAATGATCAGATCTCAATACTTGAACTACAATCTTCAACAGATGTAAGTCCTAATAAAAATAGATCAAAACGTGAAAGTATGATATCATCAGTTGGTTTTATAGACTGGACTCACAGACCCTTGTCAGAGAAAACAGAGACAAGTATCAGTAGGAGACACTACTGGAGTGTAGACGAGTCATGTCCTCATTAATTAGCTCTGAATTTAAAAATAAACATATTCTCAGCAGAATACGTGGTCTCACTTAGTAAGTTATTTGTCACTTATGACACCTCTGTTCAGAGACTTTTTGTCAAATTAAAGAGATTTCACACTGAAGTTCATAAAAACATGCAGTCACCCCCCTTATAGTTACTTTAGTTGCTTGTGTTTTATTTTTTTTTCTTCTCACCACCACTTTCACCTTACTCTCTCATGATTCATTTCACTTCCTTTTTTGTAATGTCCTCATCTCTTGAGAGCTAGAATTGCGGGGACTTCACTTAAAACCAAATATGAAGCAAATTCATGAAGCTGGGTTGCAGAGAATGGCTGTTCCCTCTTTGGAGAAGATTGTGTATCTGATGCGTTCATATGACTTAAGTACAGAGATAACTACAGTGAACGAGGTGTTGACGTACCCTAACCAAATTTTAATAAGACTCTATCAAGTGCCCTTCCCCGAGTCACACACGGTCAGCAATGGACATTTTGAAAAGTGAATAAAGGTCAATAAGTCTTTAACAGGCAAATTTCCTCAGGCAGGCTTGAGTGTTGTGTAAAAACCATGATAAATGGTGGGTTGCAACCTCAAGCTCCTCTAATTAACCAAGTTTTAGGAGTAAACAATCACTGCATTTGATAATGGAGTGTGTGCATGTAATAACCTCTGCTGTCGGCCAGTAATAACCCCTGAACAGTTCTATAAGCTTCATGTGGTTAATATAAGTGTATCCACAACAGCAAAGTTCCACCTCGCTGAAATACTACTGGTGCTGCTGCCCTTGGAGAGAGAGTCACCTCCAGCAACGTGATTGCCGTATTATACTTTCCAGTGATATTTTGTATAAACAACTATTGATCCTATGGGGAGGAATGGCACAAATCAGCAACTTTATCAACAGCTGAATAGAAATGAAATTACATTTTTGATGGATGCTCCTGTCAGACAAAAGAAAAACAAATGCCTTCAGCGTCAGGAGTTGCAGTCCTTGCCAAATAATGATTGTGTAGCTAAGCCAATATATTCTGTAAATTAATGTGATAGCCCTCAGATACAGCACCATTCACTCTTATCATTTATTAACTTGAATATACTACCTTTGACACTCTTGCGGTTTACTAATTTGTCTTTTTTTGGCTGTTGCACCTTCACGTTTCTTTAATGTAGCCTTGTTAACTCCAGCCCTGGTGATCGAAATGTAATTCCCCCGAGCAGAGCAGGCTTGAGCAGCAGCCCTTAGACTGAGAGTGCTAATGAGATCCCAGCGAGCTCTTTCATAATGAAACATCTTTGAGGCCAATTGTCCATTACTAATAATCATATGGTAATAACCACTGCAAAAACCTGCACTGAGGAATAGGCTTACACACGTTTACTCTTTTAAGTGCAATCACTCCTTCAGACGATGGAAGAGAAGAAAAAAGAGGACAGTAATGAAGAATGGAGGCGTAAGAGGGAAATTTTCTCAAAAAGAAAAGAAGAAGGTGGAATGCTATTATGGAAAGGCGTAGGAGAGAAATGGAAGAAAGAAATCAGATAAAGAAGATGAGGCATTCGATTAAAAACCAAAACGTACAAATGATTATTATGAATTTAGTATGAATAAGTGATTAATTAAATGGGATGGTGGTGCATGCATGTGTGTGTTTAGGTTGGAGGGTGCATTAATGTCAGTTTAATGTAGTTGCTAACAAATGGGCCATTCATCATCAATGCACCCTCTTCATTTACAGCTGCTGCAGATTGGGAGGACTGCATTAGCGCCACCACTGGGACCAGAAAGCGGAGCTACGTAATGGAATCTAAATTGCAGCCAGCTAAAATCACAGTGGGCTAGCAATAATTAGGAATTCAAAGAGGGATGGGGAGATCATTTGCATATCATTAAAGGCTTTTCGGTCGAAGTAACAAATAAAGATTTTTAAAAAATGGTAGAAATTCACACCATCAGTGATATCTTTTTCTTACCTTTATCAAAGCCCCGCAAGGCAATGTTTCCCTCAAAGACAAATCAAAGTCATAAAAGCATTGCAACACTTGCGCCTCTATAAAAAAGAAATGAAAATAAGAGAAAATGCAGCCGCAGAAATATATTTGAATATCATACATTCTTGAAAGAATTTTAAAATATTAAGGGCAAAAACTTCCAATGTATTTTATAATTCCATATCCATGGGTACAAAGACACACCATTTGACTGGACTATAACAGAAATTCATTCATGTTTTAGTTTTTTCCTTTTGCATCAGAGTTAGTACTGTTTGCTCAGAAAGCCTTATTTTCTTGATAGCTTTTCGGTTCTGGTCTTCACACATTTCAGACAAAACGGTAAAAAAGAACAAAAAACTAAACAAATATCTTCGAGGAATAGATGGGAAACTGGCATATTTGTATTATAATTACAGCTTCGTGGAGATGCCTAATGCTCTTACTTTCCAGAAAAGCCATTATCTGTGTAGTGTCAGATAGTGTGAACACCAGTTTGCAAAGAGCGAATGATGGGTCAATAAGAGATAGAAAAATGAGCCTGGATGAACAAAGTGTTAGTTCTGCTCGGCCTTGCACTGGACACAATAACTTACGAGCACTTCCTCACGCGAACATACACAAACACAAATAGACAAATAAACATACAAAAGCTGGACCACTGGACCATGACAGGGACGTGGTCCGACGCAGCAGAGTGAAAACAGAAAATAGGAACGGAACCCTGCCCGTCAAAACACAGCTTCTCGATGCTGCTTTTATTTGTTATTTTTAGGAACTGTCCTGCATTTAACGCTAAAAACACTTTATTTATTTATATCCACTTATGTTTATATTCTATTTTTCTTTTTCTCCATTACTGTATTTTTGTTACTGTAACTTGGAGCATTATCCGGCACAAGAATTTTTTTCGGTTTCAAGTTATCTTATCTTAATATCTGTTGCAAAACAACTAAATATTCATTCCCATTCAACATAAATGCACGAGAATATAGAACCCGAACTTGTAAAAATCAACAACAGTAAGAACTGACTGAGCAATCATTCATGACACCAAATTAACTAAGTGCTTAAAGATGCTTTACGGGAGAGTCTTTTGCCACAAACATAAATGTATGCGCAGTTTTCCCAGGATTTTCACTATGGTTGTGGAAAATGTATTTTTTTCTAAAATTAATAACTATGACGCAGAAACTAACTAATCGGGAGCAATGAGGTTTCCAGGTTGAAATCCACCTGGGGCCTTTCTGCGTGGAATTGCACGGGTTCCCTCTGAAAGCGCCTGCTCCCAACCTAAATATCCAGTATATGTAGATTGGAGACTCTAAATTAAATGGGTGTGAATTATTGTTTTCCTGTATCTGTGTACACTACCTGTCGCATACTGCCGACTAGGATAGGCTCCAGCCCCTCCGCTACCTTACACAGGATATGCTGTAACAACAAATTGGTCCACCTGTTCCTACTTTAGACCAGCCCTCAATGAAGCAAACTAAGGAAACAAAAAGACCTTTCTTAATTTTGACCTTGGGTTGATATAATGAAGCAGGTGAGGTTATTTCAAACCTAAGGATTATATTATGTCTGACTGCAGTTTATATGCTGCGGCATTAGCATCTGCTCTGCCCTGCTTCCTAATTTATGTTTATCAATGAAAATCACCACATATAGTTACAGATCTTCAGTGTTGCACCTCATAGCTTCTGGCACTAATGGAGCTGAGTGTAATGCAGCTAATGCACAGCATTGATCTGTTTTGTCTGTCGGTGAAGGGCCATTTTGCTTAGATTTGTTTCAATGTGGTTTATTTGCCAGACAGATCTGAAGTCAAATTTCCATCTTTTTAAGCAGACATGAATTGCGCTCCATTTTGGTCTGCCCTTGTATCTTCTTTTTTCTTTTCCCCTTAGGGTCTCCAAAGCAGATAATCTGTTTTCATCTAACCCATTCCCTCCATATTCCTCTTTTAAGGCGGCAGATGGGGTAAAAAATGCCTGACAGAATTCCGCGAAATCTCACACATGCCGTCAAGGAGAATCTAGAGTTTACATCACAGTCTACATTAAATATCCACATCAGCAGAAACGTTCTTCCAGTAAACTATAATCCACTGATTGTTTGAAGTGTATTAGTCCTATTTGGGAGAAAATATTAAAAATAGGTTACAAAAGCAAAGATAAAAAGGCGAAAGCTTTGAGAATTTGTTTGATGAAACATTAAAATTATTATATCTGTCATTTCTGTGCCGTCAGTAAATACATTTTTATTCACAAGAAAAAAAAGTAACTTAGATCCAGTAACATTCAGACTGAAAATGGCCCCTCAAAACCACGATGCATCTTGCGGTAAATGCAAGTGAGACAAACTGTTTCACTTCTCATTTCATGAGTATTAACATTAATACCCAGTAACGGATTAATCTGACCTTGAACCATGAGCGTTTTGCTTCACTGTCTCTCTGGCCAAAGGCATTCACCACAACATTAAAATCCAGACCTCTGACCAGAGCTTACTTGATTGGCGTTATTGGCGAGGAGCTGACAACCCTCGGGGTCTCCGTGCTTCGTAGTTTATCCTTCATATTTGGTCAAACGAGCCCTACTGCTCCTGCAGGCCATAAGGAATGTTGAAACCACAACAATCACTATCATAATAATGCTTCATCAGATGACAAATAACAACAATAAATATATTGTTTTGAATATGAAGAGTCGTTCATGTTGCCGGAATTGCAAACAATTAATGTCTTACTGTTCAGATCATTTTTAGCTTATTTTGGTTTCATTACTGTTATTAATCCAGCGTCAAAAATAAGGAGGGCTTCCTGGACTCAATAAGGTTTCACTCCTGTTTGAGGTGGTAGGGGTATCAACTGTAGATATAAACAGATATGAAAGTCTCAAATTAATTCCAAGGAAATCTCCTTAACAGCTAAAATGCCTTAAATGCCAGCTAAATGTTGACCTATAAAATATCATCACCAAGGCTTCAAGTATTCATCAGGGAGTCAAACAGATCTCCATAGCGGAAGCATACCACAGCCAAACACAGGGAAAGACAAAATTTTCTAAACAGGAAATCACCTAAACCATTACACCGCGTACAGAACTGAGGTAGAGGACATTAGATTGATCATAAAGAAGACTTGGGATATCACTAAAAGTAATGATGTTCTAAATCGGATATTGCCAGAACCACCACTCATCAACTTCAGAAGATGCCCTACTCTGCAAGACAAACCGATCCTCAGCTATCTTCCTCCAGACAAACAACAAACATGATTGGGTTTAAAACATCAGCGTTCTTACAAGTGTAGCCAGTGTCACTAATGTACAAATGTAACACTTGACAAAAACGTTTACAGATGTCACGTTTCGGAAGGAATTTGTCATTTTATTACCTTTTAAAACTACTTTTTTCATCTACAGGCTATTATGCCCCATTTGCAAAGTGTTTAACATTGGTAGAACCAAAATACATTTACAAGACAACTCATCAGAACCCAAGTATGCCATCTGCTTAGGAAATATAAATTATCCAATGGCACGACAATATCTGACCTGTCACAACATCAACCCAGCTACTCTATTAGTGTGTGGCATCGACCATGATACCATGATATGGTACTTTTGTATTCTTTAGTGTTTCTGGGTCAAAATTCCAACTGCTGGTGGATTGTTGTGTGTCTACTAGCTCTCTAGGCCACACCCATTTATGTAGGTGGAATATTCTCATTAGTCATCACCACCATAAAAGGTCTTCTTTTTTTTCATGATATCTGTTTCACCCCCTGATGAAGGCTTGAAACGTGAATGTGTTGGAGTTTTTACTTTAAAGGTCCACATGACCATGCCGTTACAATAAAGGCTTTTTGGGATTTCTTTGTGATTTGTTCTAAATCCAGCATGCGTAGTTCAGCTTAAGCCAAAATGATAGAAAGAGAAGTCAGTTTGGGTTCAGGCAATAGACTTTAAAACAATCACAAATTGATGAAAAACACAGTTTGTCTATTTTGAAAATGTCTGTATTATTCACATCCGCTTCTAAATTCACTGAAATTTAAGAAGCCAATCAGTGCCAGTCCACACCCATGAGAGAGCAATGAAAGAACTGGTGGAAGAAGTTGGGGAGCAATGCAGGGAGATAAAAGCTGTCAGGTCCAAAGTATCTTCTCAATACAATGGGCCAACCCAAACCAGATGCTCCTGGTATTTTGAGACATAGTGAGCATGTTTAACAGTATATGAAGCTGACTTTTTGTCTTTCTTGTTCATATTTACTTTGCGTGTGAAACTTCTGAATTACAGTTAAAACATAAAAATACATAGACAACTATTTTAAATTACAAATAAATTGTAATGCAAATATTTAAATAGAAAGGATCAAATAAACTTTAAGAAAATGCGCAACAGACAAGCCAAAGATAGAAACGTAAAATTCACACCAGATTTATATTAATAAGGGATCCACTTGTCTAAAGTTTCTGCAAATTGTTCCATTTAGTGGAGTTTTCCAATTTCAGTATTGGCAAGGTGATTTTTGAGGACAAAATGGTTTGGGGAAGTGCCTTAGTGAGAACTCAAGATCACATTAAAGATAGGCAGGTAGTTTTCTAAGAAGTGCTTTAGGGACAGAGTCCAGCGCTGTTTTCTTCCGTGCCCTCACCGTGACCAACCCTCATAAAAGAGAACAGTGCTTTTTAGATTTAGGGATTTACTACATCTGCAAAAAATGTTGACTGGACTATATGCTTTCTGCAGATTACAAATACATTCCTTTATATCTACAGAAACGGCGAGGCTTTTAAGGCCTGTGTCAGTTGACTGTTTTCGTTTGAAGCATACTTTGTCATTGTGTCAAGTATTGGTAATAAGATACTCCTTCAAATTTGTTCCCCATGAAAAGTAGTTATATTTACTGCAGTGGAGCTTTTTCTACTGTTTCTTGAGAACGCTATTTTCTGTTTTTGTTCCAACAGTAATTTAAGATGTATGGCCTATTTAGAAACAAAATTAGAATGCACGTATGTCAATTACATTGGATTTTAATCTTCAAACATATGGTAACATCTGGCACCTTCAATAAATACACCATAACAACCATTAAAAGTGTGAAAGAGTGAAGTAGAGCAAGATGGTACCTCATTACACATATTGGAAAATGACTGTGTAACACAGCTTTGGAATGTCTATGATGTAATCAAACTATATACTAACTCCATATATAGCTTACATTTCCTTCAGAGAATGAACGTAGTGGCTCATTGAAGGTCTGATAGGGCTTTTTCTTTGACATCCATGACTTTGAGGGTATGAATCTGCTTATCTTCATTTTGTTAGACAGACTAATTTGCATAGATCTATATCACAAATGTGCATCCCATTTAAGGATGTTTATTTTGTCCCTTGCATATCTTTAAAGTTCTCTGTGCAAGAGTCCATCACTAATCAATCTGCTCTGTAGGAGCATCTTATGCAAATTTCAAATGAACCTACTCTATATACTGAAATATGATAATTAAATATTATATATATATATATATATATATATATATATATATATAGTATGATGTTATATATTGCAGACTTGATAACATGCTTTTAATGTTCTTTATTGATTGGTGAGCTAATATAAGGGTTTTACTTACGACAAATATATTTATGTCTATCATTTAGTTTATTTTTTATAAAATCTGTGAGGAAGCTGAAGTTCAGTCCATCAGGGCTTGGTTTGAGGCGAAGGACTTTCTAGAATAACCTAGAAAATTGGAGAGCGACCGTCAGAGTCATCTGACCTTAATCCCACAGGTATTTAGAGATGGTAATACAAAATAAATTTAGGAATATTATTGAACTGGAGGTTTTTGCCCAATAGCAGGTATTAGTAGCAAAAGGGTCTTTACAAAGTCATACAATCACTCGTCATTAAGGCGGTGAAAAATTTGACACAGTAGTTGTCAGGAAAACGCTATATAAAGCGCTATTTAAGTTATTCTTAGTAGACTTGGTTATTGAAAACCGCTGATAAAGGGTTTAATTGTACATGTTATACCTAAATTGGTGTAGAATTACATAATTTGCATCCACGGGAATGCTCTGTTGAGGATCGCTGACGGAAAAAATCATTATGCTGACTGAAGTTTTTGAAAGTACTCCTGTTCATTCTGTACATATGAAAATAATCATTTCACACTGCAGGCTTCTTTTTATGTAGTGGGTGTATATGAGCCGTTTGTATGCACGGCCAATTAAATACACAGACACATATCATCTACAACCTTTGAAGCACAAAAGGTGCAGACCTTTTTTTATTTTAGAACAATATAAATTAATATAGGCAGGCAATCTTAGCTGACCAGCTCATTATGATGTGATAATTGACTTTGGACCATCAGACTTGGAAATAGCCGACTGCAACCTTGTTAGTTTGTATGCCCTGCCATTACATCAATGTGCAATAAGGAGTGTGTGCGTTTGGATTTAAGTCTTTATAGTGCACTAGACATTATTTACATACATCCACGTAAGACGAACTCAGTAGCTCTACTATTATTATACAAGTACATTTCAACTTCTGAAATCGAAACAAAGGCGTTGTGGTGAATGCCATGTTGCAAATTTGACTGGATTTGCATACCAGCTGGACATGGTAGAAGTGTGTATAAATAAGAATGAATGCTGCTCTGGTAAAACTTTATCTTTGGATCAATGTGTCCAATGATCTTTGCCAGGGGAACGGGGATCGGCATTCATTCCCTTCTGGAGCACATCGTCCGATGTGATGTGAAGTCTCACCATAGCGATGGGATTGTCTTAACAAGCATGTTGCTGGAAGCCAGTGTCAACGTTGCCAGCTAGAGATTGAGTCTGAGAGGAAGCATTGATCCCTACATGCTGACTGTCACGATGACCAGCCTAACAGCACTGCTGTTTTCCAAATGTGATTACAGCTCTTTTGATTTGTGACTGATGGACTGCTTAGTCAAATCATTGGCGCAACATCATCTCATGATTGATATGATGAAGACTGAACAACCAGTGCATTGATTCTCTCCGTCGTGCCCTTAACATGAATCAATTTCATGCAAGTATGCATCAATCTGTTTATATTCAACATGTTTTCTTTCCTTTAATTATCTCAGCAATAGATGATGCAGTAAATTAATCTAAAATAATGGTCTCAGCTTTGAAAATATTGTGCTGTGCAGCGATAAAATAATTTGTTCATTAGCAGTCAATCTTGCTTTGTACACATAGTAAATCAAAGTCAATTTAAAAAGAGGAAAATCCCTATAAAATGTGTTTACCCTCATTTATTTTAATAGTGTGTAACACCTTGTAGCTTGTCTCAGTGGTATATATGGCGGTCCTCTCATCAACATTTAAGCTATGCCTATGTTATAACCAAATTATAGTTAAGTTTCAGAATAATAACTGAAGATATGCCATGATTGTGCAGCATGTTAATCAGCGAAGACTGAGGACAAAAGTCTGAATAAGTACACAAATGAGGAGAGTCAGACAGACAGGGAAAAAGAGCAAAGCACGAAATTTGAGATGGGTGGGACAGTTCCAGAATCTGAATCAGGGATCTTGACGGTGGCAGGGTCCCTAAGGCTGCATGACACCTGACATGTTTCATCTCCACCCATGTCAAGTTCCCCTGCCACAGTCCTCCAGCTATGAATGCTGCAGCTACAGACTGAAAAAGAAATGACAATGTGCAAAAAAAAAAGAAGAAATTATACAGAACCAGAGGCCTTGACATGGGCTGTATGAGAACAGACTCAAAAACAGCTGGTTTGCCTCGGATCTGTCCGTATCACCGATGCAAAGACGACATCAAATCCATTACAAGCCAATTATATGTGCTGGGCTGGGGCCGGGGCTGGGCACTCACTCGTGAAGTGCAGTCCTTAATCCGCAAAGAGGAACTAATAGGAAATTTGAAAATAGAATCCACACTTGAGTAACTTTGGAGGGATTTGGTGGGATTAATGAACTGTCAGGCTCACTGTCAACATGCTAGGGAGTGCAATCCTTTACCAGTTATACTCTTGCTAGACTCTGTCTTTCTAGTATATAGCTACATTCCTCACTTACATACCAAGTGGTATTTTCTTTTCCTGCTGAGCGGGACGCCGGAATTTTTAAAAATAAAATAAAAGACTGCTTTTACACCTGTGTCTAATCAGTCTGCTCTAATGTCTCCATGCTTTTAACTAGGTGTTCATCTAGGATATACAGAAAAAAAGGCACCCACACACACAAACAAACAAATAGGGCGGACCACTGTTTTCTCATGAGTGAAGAGCCTAAATGAGCTTCCCCTCCCGGAGCAAAGGCAGCGTCTGCTTCCGTCTGAGGGGACACACTGCAATCACAGAGGCTAACATTCAAACTCCTCCAGCTTAGAGGCAGCAGAGGAGCGAGAGGATAAGAGGGCTGAAAACGAGATGAGGGGAGGAACAGGGGACAAAGAGTGGCACATATTGAGTTGACAGCTACACTCACAAGCAGATGGGGAAAGCACTTAAAGGGAAGATGTGAGGGAAAGCAATACTACCGAACCATTATGAGATCATGACAAGGACCCACTGAAATGATGGAAACAGAGATGCTCGGTGAAAGATATCCAACACAGAGCAGGGGTGCCACATTGTTTTGAAGATCGTTGATAGAATAAAGCCAATGCAGTGCCTTTTATTGAGAAAAACAATCAGATGTGAGAAATACCCAAAGTTTTCTTATCATGGGAAAAGTCAAAGAATAATTTCACCAAAGATACAGAAATTGTAACAAGGAAAACAACCATTTAAAATTTTGAAATGCAACAACACAAAAGGTCCTGTGGCTAGACCAGAAGCGTGATGTTGTAGACGAGCTTCAATAGGAGTGGTCCAAAGACACAGAACATCTTCCTCTGAAACTCGCCTAAATTATGGATGCAAGTCTACAGAGAGGTATACCAATTGAGCTGCTGCTTTGTTACAAAATACAAAAGGTTCATCATTATTGGATGTATTCTACTTACATCCAACCTCAATGTCATATAGCTTTAGCAAATTAGAGAAGGATTTGATCCCATGCATCTTGAAACCCTTTTGATTCTCACAGCTTGGTGATGTAGTGACCCCTCTAAACCCCTCAATGTCTTTCTATTTTTACTGCACTGTGCCCTTTCTTTAAGATAACATCTGAATCATTAGAGATGAGGACGAGGAAGAAATCTCTGGCATAGTGTGTGCGGAGCCAACGGGGCAGATGACCCGGATGCAGAATTCTGAGGGGGCACATTTTCAAAAGGAAGAAAATAAAATAGTAGTAATAATTAGAAGTACACCGATTGCAATTTTCTTTGCCGATCACCTATTTTTAGAAAGTTTGACAAGCCGATACTGATTCTGACTGATTCCGATTTTATTTTTTCTTTAAAGTTTAAAAATCATAATGAGTAATGTATTTAAGTACTCTTATTTTGAAGGATTACAGTTGAAGTAACGAGGCTGGTCGGCATTGTGTTATGTATCCTGATCTGTTATAATTAATGTAACGTCCGTCCTCTCCGCAGTGCTTTTTTAAAACAATTGTATGACATTTCGAAGTGAAAATAAAACTTTGTAAGCATCGTTCAGTCAATTATATGTTATGTTTGCTTTGTTCAGGAACATCAGGGCTTGTGGAGTCTGAGCTTCTGCTAGTTTGGCCGCTCTTCTAACGTTAGCTTTTCAGTTGCTTTTTTCCTCAGGCGATTAAGTTTGAAGTGTGTGACATCATTAGCTGTGTCGAACACTTTCTGTGTTGTACCTTTTATCCTTTATGTTTTAAAATCATAAAATACCTCATTGATACATACATACAGCGGGCTGGTGCTTGGCTTTGAGCTCCCGCTAGCTTTGGCCCTTCGCTAACGAAAACTTCTTAACTTTCTATGTTCCGCATTATGGTTAAATGTGAATTGTAGGATTAATTTCATTGTGCCAAACGTTTTTTGGGTTGTTCCGTAACAGCTTTTTTTGTCCTTACTAGTGTTATGAATTGCGAGCTTTGTGATTTACTTATTAGATGTTCGGAGTGTGGTAGCTAATACTTGCTGTGTCTGTACAGCGCATGGGTGCAACCGGCACATTACTGGTCTCTGTTTGACCGTGCGCCCATTTCATCAAACTTGGCCTCCCGAAGCCGATCGTTCGGCAGGCAGATCGATGGGTGCACCTCTGGTAACAACAAATAAAAAATCACCGTGCCCTCCCCCTCACATGGAAAATTCCTCAATTTTCTATGTCTTGTAATGTTCTACAGAGTGTAGCAGACCAGACTACCATCACGTCACCAGAGGGTCACTCATGTTTCTCACAGTTCACGCTCATATCCATCAAAATATCCAATCGCAACCTAACAGTGCACCTTTTCCCCTTTGTTGACGGATTTACCCGGAGTTGTGGGTCGAGCTTACTTAAAAGGCAGAAACTGCAACAAAACTGACTGGTCAACGGCGCAGGGTTGTTCTGTTTTCATAAGTGTGACTGTTATTGTGCTGAATGAAACTGTTATTTTTCTAAAAATTCAAAAGGGTCAGTGTTAAACCAGACAAATTTTATTTACACTCTTTGTGCATTGCATTCACTGAATGGGACTGTCATATTTTGGTATTGTTGGGAAACAATGAATCAAATTTTTTTACCGGAATCGACTGCACCAAGTCTGTGGGACTAACACTACAGTTCCCATTGCTGGCTTGCATTTTTTTTGTAAATATACTGAAAGTAGTGTTTTATCTGCTTGTGTCATGCTGAAATGCTTGCTAAATTATTTATATATGTGCGTTAGATATGTTGGATGTGGTTTGACTAAACCAATTTTTGTTCCCATTATTATTTGTCCGACACGGCTTTAACTGACACCACACTGTATTAAAATGAGTCAACCCAACTTCACAGTTTTTTGAACATGACAGGGCAAACAAAACTTGCCATGTAACATTTTATGGTATTTTCTTTGCTAACTAAAGCAATGACTTCCTCATATATCCTTATTAGGGAATTATATAACCTTGCTGAATTTCTCGTTTGAAGATATTGGTCCTGTAATGGTCCATAAATTGCATAAAAAAATGTACTGTACTGGTGGAAGGGACTTGTGCTAACAGTCCACAGATTAGGGGTGACCCAGGCGCTGGGAACCCACAGTATACATGGTCACAAAATACCATTGTACATTAGAATGTTCAAACATTTCCTCTCATATCTGCAAACCATTTCACTTAAGTGATACTCTGAAAGATAAAGTTAAATTAAAGTGGAGGGTAAGAAGATATTAAGAAAGTTATAAGCCTAAATTTTGGTCAACAAATTCTATGACATGTAGTACGTGTTAAGATTTAGCAATAAAAAGTTGCAATAATGTCCTTCATCCATGCAAGAAAATGCCACAAAAACTCTAAATGCATCACAATTTGGGGAAAAATTTGTTTCTGGATGAGCTTTTACTTACTTTTTACTTTAACTTACTTTACTTTTCACTTATTTTAAGAGAAAGAACATTGTTGTTTTTCTCACAATCGACCCTTATAATAATAGTAATGTACCCTTTATTGATCATTTACAGCCATAACACAGTACAACAAGGTGAATTTATTTCTCTGCATTTGACCAATCCCTGAGCAGCAGTGGGCAGGCCCTTTGGAGCACCTGGCGAGCTAGGGTTTCAGGGTCTTGCTCAAGGACCTTGTGACAAGTAGACCCTGCTGGGATTTGAACTGTCTACCTTTCCTATTTTCTGACTGGGAGACGGCCGCTCTACCCCCTGAGCCACAGTCGCCCCCCCAGCACCAGTCCCCTCAACTGTATAATCAAAAATACTATCTTCCATAAAGAAATCCTTATCTTAAGAAGAAAAGTGTAACTATACATGCCAGTGTGAAGGACATTGTTTATTTGAACTAACTGCTATTTCATGATTGGAACAACAAATACAAAAACAACAGGCCAATAGAAACAAAAGAGGGAACCTCCTGATCTGTTGAGACAATTAACGATTCACACCTGGTCATGTCACCCAATCTGTTTTTTTAATTGACAAACTGATTTTATTAGTTCAGGCCTGCATATATCTAAAAACTAATAAAAATGATTTTTCCTTCTCATGTTTGCTTTAACATGCTTATTTTATCGATTCATCCTTCCATTATCTGCTAATGCCTATCCTGTTCAAGTTTGCAGGGTTCAGGAACAAATCTTTGCTAAAAAAGGGATCATTTGGGGATTAAACCTTTGATAAAATGGCCGGTTCATCACAGGTCTGACACAGAGACGGACACCTTGCTGCTCAGTAAGAAATCAAACCTTAAGGTGGAACCATTTAATTATTACAAATTAATGAATGCAGCTGTATTTGTAACACCCAAAAACATCTATCAATTACAGGTAAACTATTTTATTTGACTCCACAAGAGACAATGGACAAGCCTTAACCTTTTGGACTATATCCAGAGGCTGAGGAAATAATTCTCGTGTCATGTTATTGAAACATGCGTGTCAGAGCTGTATGGCAAATACATCACAAACTTGGAAAGTTAGACTTCTTTCTATTTTCTTTTGGTGCCGCTTGCTTGAACACAGGAAACTGGATGAAAAATAAGTAGAAGTGATGTGCTGCCGCACAGAGCCACACTGGATGAATGTTGCAGGGTTTGTTTGCTGGAGGAGCTGACTGAGAGGAGGAGAGTGGAGCCTGTTCAAAAACCGCTCTTTAATACTCGGAAAATACCGCAACAATGGTGGTAGCCCTTGCCCTTGGTAGCAAACACCAGTAATACTGCAAACAAAAGCCCATTCACTTCCTGTCTAATTCTGTTGCCAACACCATTCAGTGCTGAGACATAAATAAGCGTTACAGACTCTTGTAGCGTGGCACAGCAGATAAAGCAAC
This sequence comes from Lophius americanus, assembly GCA_037951165.1. Lineage (NCBI taxonomy): Eukaryota > Metazoa > Chordata > Actinopteri > Lophiiformes > Lophiidae > Lophius > Lophius americanus. Next base: position 1,278,431 of record JBBDHG010000190.1, on the reverse strand, counting down.
AGGAACTAACAACAGCAGCTACGGAAAAATATTTTTTTGTGTTTACAGGCTTGCATGTTGTTGGTGTTTATAATATATAATGCTGACACATTAACAAGTGTTGACATAAATGGCATAAAGCAGAGAAATTGTCTTTTCTTATACATTACTAACAGTGTTTGAATAATTCACTATATAGCGGCCGCTTGCAGAACAGCAGTGGAGTGTTCTTCAAGTGGGTATAGGCGGGGAAAACTCTCATCAATTCATCCTCAATCTTGCGTCATTTCTTTAGTATTTCATATCTATAACTGTTGTTCCTTAACCATTCATGTATCATTAGTTGTTTTTTTCCTCATCTACATTTGCTCTCTCAATAGCCACATTCTCCATCCCTCTTTACATTGTTTTCTTCTGCTAGTTTGAGAAGCAATCTTTACCTCCACTCAACTCCTTAGACCTCTCTCTCTCTGTTGTATGCAGGAAAAAAGTATGGCTTGTATCTATTTAGGCTGTCATTCCATCATGGCATCCCCATCGAGAGAAAAAGAGGCAGGACAGATGGAATGGGTTCTGGTGGTTTTGGTCATGACTCTATTAAAGCAATAAGAAACTTGCAGCAATGATCTGCCAGCAGAGACCAGACACAAAGCATACCACTACCACGCAATGTTGGCCGCTACATCCTAGTCCTTATCATTGATTTTTCTCTACAGACATGATCCATGTTTTTCCATTTACTTGTCACATTTTATGTTCGCAGACTCAATATTGATCTAATAAAAAAGCGGTCTCAGATCCATTCTTGCTATTTGTCACCAGCTAACATAAATGTATTGTGCTGAAACAACAGAGCTATGTGGTGGCGTTAAGCAAAACGGCCCTGGGCATTTTGTTTTTCCCCTATGTATGTGTGACCGAGAGAGCCGGTGCGGTTCCAGAGGTGAGGGAAGTTGATGGTCACCTTTTTCGACTGCTAACAAAGACAGGTTACTAACATTTCACATCCAAATAAAATTAAACCTGAGAGTTCAACACTTTGCTCCTGTTAAGACCAACCGTCTCCACTCTAACAGACAAATTAAACTAAACTTAAGCCAATAAGATAGCTTTTAAAAGCCTGACTGTATGCCCGGGGGAGCTTCGTAGGTCTTCACACTTCCTGGCTCTGGCAGGATGGTAAGAAGAGGAAATGAGGAGGCTGATATTTGCTATAAGTTGACAGTGGAGAAACAAACAAGTCAATTTTTCTGGGTATTAGTCCGATCCAGGGTAAAGCCTGATTGATGCTGTCATTACTGCTCCTGGGCGAGAAGCTGCAGGCTTGAGACCTGTTTAATCTTGATAAAAAAACAAGTAGATAGAAAGAAGACGAGAGCATCTCCTTTTCTATCTCAGTGTTCTTGTAATAGCTGATGATGGTTGTATTTTTAGTTTATTGTCAGGCTCCTTGTTTTGTGGTATTTATATTTTTACATGTTATGTCTTTGATCAGTTTTCTCTCAAATTACTTTTTTGAGGGTTGTCACCTGTGTCTGGTCCCCACCTGTTCCAAATTTCTTGTGTGTACACTGATCAACCATAACATTAAAACCACTGACAGATGAAGTCAGAATAAAATCGTTTATCTTATTATAGTGAATCCTGTCAGTGGGTGGGTTATATTTGATTTTGGTAAATATTTCTGACACTATGGGGAGCTTTACCTTCCAAAGTTTTGAGCCATAATTTCTCAACAGTTGGTCTGATATAGGCAAATTTGGTGCATCTGAATCGACATGAAGTGATCCAACTTGTTTATTTGATATTTCACCCATATTTAAATGTAATATTTCTTGTTTTACTCACTTTAGGGAGTTTTTTTTTTTTTTTTTTACACACATAAAAACTGGAAATATCTTTTTGGGAGACTTTTTGGGGATATACCCCTTGCTGTCGGGTCGACAGTGTAGGTGTACTTTTCCTTGAAGTTGATCTGTTGGAAGGAGGAAAAATGTTCAAAAATCAGATTGACTTTGACTAGAGACAAATTGCGATGTCTAGATGTCCAGGTCTTGTTAGATGGTCAATAACCACCAGGTTTTCCAAGGAAGGACAAATTGTGAACCTGCGACAGGATCATGGTGCCCAGTACTTAATGATGTGTTTGGAGAGAGACAGCTTACTGATTTTGTCCAAACTCAGAGTAAAGCTACCGTATCACAAATTCCTGAAAAAGGTTAATGTTTAATAGAAAGATGTCTTGTTAGGCAGATGCACATAATGTAATGATTGTTGTTAAGTCTGTTTTGCTTTACATTTTCAGACGGTATGCATTTGCTCCTTGTGTTCCTCTTATTATCTTGATTAGATTTTTTTCCTAAGGAGATAAAGCAACATATAATTGCGAATTGGTGGTTAACACCGCTGAAATACAGACACACAAACACACACATATGCACACAAACACACAGAATACCACCACCCCACAAATACCAATGTAATAAACACTAAACAGTAATGTAATGTGATTAATAAAATGTCATGTAAAACCCATAGTCAGCCCAAAACACTTAAAGTCTAGGTGATTACATGTATATCTCCACAGGAGGAAATCTCTTTTTAATCCTAGTACACCTCAGTTGAATTGAGAGCAAATCAACCAAAAATTACGTATCCATCTGGCATCTCGGTTAACACTTGGGATACTAACGGTTAAGGAAATGTCAGAACTATTTGACGTGTTAGATTTGGTAATAGTGCACTCAATCACAATAGAACACAATCAAAGACACCTAACACTGAAAAGGTTATAAGAAAATCTTTTGTAATTACAAAATAGGAGAAACAAAAAAATCTGCTCACAGGAACAGGTTTGGTAACTCTCTCTCAAAATAAGTAGTACAAGAGGGGCGATGTATACCAGTGTGCTGGACAAGAATTGAGAATTTGTTGGCTTATTTTTTTAGGCATACATCGGGTACAATATTAAACAATAGCGGCCTAAATCCATTGAACCCTAGCCATATTAGGGGATTTGAGTATGGTGTCAATTTGTTGACCCTGGGTCACCTTCCATGGGTTCATCGATGCTATTTTAAAAATGCTGTTAAAGTATTAACCAGTTCTTTCTTGGACCCAAAAGTGCAGAACTCAAAAGACCCAGAAGCCAGGTAAAGTAGAACACGACTAAGGACTCTAGTGCAGGAGTAGGACAGACAGCTGGGCAGATCTGAATCTTTGGAGACTAGACTGTTATTTTCAGGGCGCAGCAGGTTAGTCAGAGGAGCCAGAATGGTGAACCTGGGCAAGAACATCCAGGTGAGCAACATCCAAAAACGAGTTTCTCAAAATATGGTGAGAAAGTCAAAACTTTGGTACCACAGAGATAAATGGACAATCTGACGAAGAATTTGAGTGTAGAGCCGGGGTTTTATACAGCAGTCTTCAGGTGTGATGATGAACCTAATTGGATCCAGGTGCGACGATGTCATGGTAGGTGGAGTCAGGTGAGGAGAGAGTGACAGTGAGCCACACCCTGGTAATAGGCAGGGACTGGGAGAGACAGACAACACACATGGAAGGGAGGAGGAAGTCAATAGATGCGAAGGAGAGGAAGGTGTACTGCCTGATCCTTACAGATATGTCATTGATTTTCTTTCTATAAGAAGAAATGCATACGTAACTAAATAACATATTCTGTCAACAGCTCTGAGTTTCGGACAAAATATCTGTTCAACCTGTAAGCAGAACATGTAAAATGTGATAAATCGTCAAATAATTCAGTTTCTTTACCATATGTGGCATACGGAGGTATGGCCATTGTAGCCAGATTATGGCTTATGCTATAAGCATGATTTGTTTTTTGATAGAAAATCTTCTTGTTGTGTCTTTCATTTGCCACCTGCTAAAGATTTCATCTATTGTAAATTCCCAATGTGCATGTCATATCGCTCACTTTTGACTACCCCGTTACGTCTGATGCAGCAAAGAGACTCAGGATGTGTTATGACATGGTGCAGGCATTTTCCTTATAAATAAGGCAGGTAGACACAAGTGGTGAAATGGAATGGTTAAGAGAGCTGACCGTCAAGAGTCAGACTATAATGAGATTCACCCGAAAAGGAAAATACACAAAAAACAAATAGTGGTCATGATGGTAATGAGGTCAGCCTCATGGTAGGCATCATTTGACTGCAGTAAAGCAGTTATTGTTGTGACAGCCGTGTGTCCGCTTTATTTAGTTTAATAATTTTTGTTTTTTGTGTCCTTTTTATTTTTACTGCCCTTTTTAGGGTTTTCTATGTGAATTTCCTATTGTATTATTTAGAAGTGGGAAAACTGTTTGCCTGGACCCAAGTATTTATTTTTTTCTTATTTCTTATGCTTCAGTTGATCTTTAGTAAGTTCATGAAAAAACCGTGTGTTCATTTCACCTTTCGTCTCCCTCTGTGGGTATGCAGTGTGAGTTGGAGAGTGGGAGTGTCCACCCCTTTGGTTCTCTGATATTGGAAGGATGATGCATCACCCTGCTGCCATTGAAGTTTCCTACGATGACTCTAAAAAAGCTATAAATATGAATTATGACCGCTTCAGTACTGCTTAGGTCTGCAAAATCAGTTAATTGGTCACAGCAAGCAGCAGATGAATGGTGATTCTGCATGATGGTCTTAACGAGGGCCGCATAGGACAAGCCTCCGACAGCTCGTTAAATTAATCCTTTGGGTCCACAGCGAGTGCAATGAGACATAGCTGTGTGACCTGCTTCTGTCCTCCACATTACATAACAGAAAAATACAGACACAGAAACACACAGTCACAGTACAGACTGTAGACAATATTTAGTGAACACAGTTTCTTTCTGGCCCTGTGAGTGATCAGATTACACGAAAACCCCTGCTAGCAGGGTCTGTTCCTTTTTTTCCGTTTCTTCTGTATTGCTCTGAGTGTCCTCATCTCTGACTCCTTATATCAGATCAACATAGCAATGTGTAGGATGTAATCATAATAATAATAATACGTTTAATTTATAACGCACTTTACATTTGGATCAAATCTCTGTGTGCTACATGTAATGAATATGTTACGTGGCGGCTTGGTTCTTGAAGCCAAGGTTCTTCTTGCCTTGTTTATATATGATACACAAATTACACTAAACAAGTTTGACTTTTTTCTTCAAGTGCACACATGTCTGTGACACTATAGAATAAACACTACTTTCTGCCTCTACATTGTCCTTCAGTATTGTTCCCCAGCCTTTCATCACACGTCTGCTGTCTTCAGAGATCTCAGCTAACTTCCCAACCTTCTGTAAACCACCTAATATCAAACTCACCAATACGCTCTGTATTTGAGAAAGGACCCCCAGCTAACCGCCCTTGCCAGCTCTTGTCTTTTTCCAGTCAATCACAATCCAACCAGCATCTCGGTCTGTGTTGTCTTAGGGGTATGCTTACGATTTTTTCTGGCTGTAAACAGAATGTGAGGTTCTATTTTATCCTCAGTCACACTGTAAAGCAATTTACTTCTCTGTTCTCATTTCCCAACTATAACAGGGACCTATAAAGTGCCCTAGGGAACTAGTCTTGACCTCATCGTGTTTCCTGCATTTTGAGATGCCATCCACTATATCATTGTCCCAGCCTCTTGGACAACTGTGTCTCTGTGGCGCAATTTAAACATCCTTGAAGAGGTAAGCACAAAGCAACTCTGATAACCTTCATGTAGACAAACACCCTCACCCCACCGTACCTCAGATTAAACACGTATACATGAGTATTGAAAACAGGCGCAATAATGGAGGGCCGGCCAAACAAATCTGAAAATGAAACAGAATGAAGAGAATGGCTTGCTGCAATAATTTGTTTTTCCCGGCTGCAGAGATTATCTGGTTGAGTGATAGAGGTGGCCTTGATCAGCCCTGCGCCTGCATACAGTCGTATATCAGATGTCAAGCTACTGCAAAAGCATCAACCCTTCAGTGGCCTAGGACGCACATATTTACCATGGTAAATGGCACTGCTACTCAGTAAATACTCCTGTTTTTCAACGACCGCCAGCGCGCTGGAATGGATGATGCATCGTTTGCCGTACGTCCTCTGTAATTGCTCATCGGATGATATCTGTAAAAAAAATTAGGAGGAGTGGCGCCTTGAGTGAAGGTTCTGGAGGCAAAAATTGGATTTTAAAAGATGGTCTTTTTATTTTTTTCTCTTTTCTTTCCCCTTTTGATTATAGCGTGCCCTCATTAAGCTGCCAGCATTCGAATTGGACAAATCTATCAAGTCAATCAGAATTAGCCACAGGTCTCATTTTGTAAAACGGGAGTCAAGTCCCATTTTAAATCTCGAGAAAGAATCACTTCACTAGGCAAAGAACTGACCTAGAAAACTAATTGCAAGGTTGGAAAGGGGCATCGGAAAATATGTATCCATTAATTAATGTAATAGTTTTCATAGGACATAGACTGTATATCTCTGCTGTCTACATAAAGAGAGCCTGGAACAAAGTCATTCACCGCGTCCCATTTAGAATGGTGTGGGCTAAAGACCAGCACATGAGGCAGAATACACAGCACACTCACACTCTTGATGATGCATATTTAACGGTATCTTCATTAAATTGCTTTCATTTTTAATGTCCAAAATATTTTATTTCTCATGTAGGAACAAATAATGATTTTTTTGTTTACCCTAAAAAAGGTTTTTCAGAGTTCAAGCCATTAATCAGTCATGAGTGAGAAAATCAAAAAAAGTAATTTTAGCTGTTTTGATTGGCAGAGATGGGAGTGAGAGACTGTTGCCTGGATATGATTGGATAATATCGGTGATATCACAGCTCATTGGTGCGAAACAGTTTGGGAAACAGCCCAGATCTTATTGAATTTTAATTCAATGGATCTGTGATGCGTATGATGCAGGGGGAATTGGAGCAGCAGGCACTCGGGGCATAGTAATTTGCCTTTCTTTTTTTCACAGATTTCATGTGATATCCAGTTCATCTTCTATATTTTATTACACACTCAGAAGTGCCTATATAGTTTACAGAGCCAGACTATATCAGTTAGGGTTTTTATCTCTAAGTGGACCATTTCTAGGACTTTCTTGTGAAGTCCTATTGGAACATTTACCAAATAAAACAGAGGGTGACAGCCTAAAGTTCATGAGGAATTATATCTCCTGCTGTTTTGTACCCTCATAGAGGTATGCAAGACTCCCATTCCTGAAGAAGTAATTTTCTAATCACATGAATATAGTATTCTGTATGAGTGGACTCTATTCATTTGATATTTGGAGTAGCGTGTGAAAGGCATTCAGCAAATTAAGCAATTAAAATGTGGATGTGGCTTCAGTAAAACTGTGTAGCAGCCTTCGACACAGAAAGACATTCCTTCAGATTTCAAAAAGCAGCACATGTGAAGCTAGGCCTATGCTGTCGTACCTGACAGCAAGGGTTAATCAGCGACAAGTCCCCATTTCCCTGCGTTGTATAAGCAGGGAAATGGAATTGAACTACTGAAAGTGAATGTGAAGTTATGTCAGAGACATGTTCTTTTGCGTAAAGAGAGCTCACCTTATGAGTAAAATATTAACTTTTAGAGTTAAATATGATATTTACAAGATAGATCTCCCGTCGATTCTTATTCACCAAATGTGGACCAATGGTTGCAAAATCATTGCCCGAAAACTTTCAGAGATAAAGTTTGCCCTAGTGTCAGAACTATAGAATTGCCCACTCAACACTCAAGTTGTTCCTCATACTAAGGGTATGTTGGAATAAAATTTGAAAATGAACCATGAAATAGTAGTTGAGTTATCATGTTACATGAAAGACCTGACTTTTTTGGGATTTTGAATATGACTTCCCTTGTGGAAAAGATTAAGACCTTCAAATGTCAAACAAGGAGTTATTTAGCACACGTTTGAAACAAGAAGGGCCCGTTTAAGAAGAAATCTTATTTTTGAAAATCTAAATTCCTCATTAAAATCAGTAGCTATGCCATGTAGGTTAGTTTCACTGCTGTTTGTCTATGTATTTTTAGGATTGCTGAAAAAACAATTGTGATCTGGTTCTCTCTGTGCCATCCAGCTCAGTGTGGGTCCCAACTACAGTCGCTCCCCCATCCTCAGTTTGCACACTACACACTTTTCAAAGGTGATATAAAGCTGTAAATGAAATAGCATGATAGCACTATCAAAACCCAAAATCATATCAGGTGTGTCAGCATTTCATTTTTAAAATTTCCTTTAACGCATATTTTCGAATTGGAAAAAATTTCTCAAAAGTTAATCAATTTGCTTTCTGTGATATCTTATTAATGTTATAAACACTTAGCCGTTTTAATGTCAACACCAATTTCTAATTGCTCAGTATTGTATGCAAGTAAACTAGCCATGCCTGTTAACAGGGAGCTGTTTCTCATTTTGCAGGACAATTTCAGCGGATGCCATTACTACCAATAATTTTAGCAGGGGCAGCATTTAAATGAAAAGAAAGCACGTCTAAGAAGTGAATCTTTTAGTGCCTCATTGTACAAACCCAAACAAAAGGAAAATAACAAGTTGATGGAGTTACCCTATAGTAAGTACACACCATACACTGTAAATACATTAAATAGTGACAAACATTTCCACAGAATAAAGTAGTGTTAAGAATCAAATAAAATACTAAAGTCTAAAGGAACAAATGAAAAATACTTTTCCTTCATCGTTTCCGTGAAACAGTTCATTGATCAAAAATGTTGTAAAGGTGGCGCCACAAATTAATGGGAAAAGAAAGACAGACAGACAGACATTTGACCTGAACCAAATACGTCATTGAGGACTTTTGTGGACAGAGCACATGATGAATGACTCCTCATTTAATTGACCTTTCTGAGGGAATATAAGGAGATGTGATTTTATAGAAAGCTGCTAAAGTCTCATTGGAAGAGTTTGAGGCATCGATCTGCTACCATGTTTCGAAAAATAGCTTAAAAATGTTTCCCAGGGAGAGATCGGTGCGGACAATTGAGGAAAAGAGCAAGTGTTTGGTCAGTAAATAGGACCCCATAGGAATATGATGTTTCATTTAAAAGTACCAGAGAGAGGCTGAGCTCTCACAGCTCTAATTTCTCCAATTACTGTCAATGCTGGGAGGTTTACAGCCTGAAGATTTTTCCGTCCTCTGTCTGTGACACTGATGTTATTGAGGGCATGGAAGAAAAAGATAATGTTTTACACAACCCGTTATTTTAGCAGTTTTAGTTCAGGGCTACTTCTTGATTTCATAAGTTGCCAATATACACTATGCTAAAATGGGGGGTATATGTTCAAGAAGGAAAAAAGAAAACATTTTGATCTTTTTCTATCTTATTTTCTATAAAACAACAAACAAAATACTTTTCCCCCTTACTTTCCTTAGCATTTGCATATTTTTCTGAAGAAACAATCCAAAACTTCCAGAAATCCCACATAATGATGATGCTAGAATATAGAATGTGTATTGTGTCATCAAAATCGGGATCTGTTGATTAGTATTTAAATGGTTAAGGTTAATTTACTATTTGGAATCAGGAGGGGTTTGACAAAAGTATGTATTTGTTGAGGGATGATCAGTACTCAACCTCTGTACTTTAAGAGTTAGACTGACCTTTTTGGCCTCATCAGAGATGTGCAATCTACTGTGTGATATCCTACATAACGAAATATTGCTAGATATAAATGTTCCTGTTTTTTAACAGCTTCTTGTTCATTTTAAGAGGTTCACATTGTGATACGTATAATGAAATAGCTAGTTTGTAAATCAATCAAAAACAGATTTGCTGCTTGATCTCACATTCTGTACTGTGTAATCTATAAAACGATGTACTCAAGAGCAATTACATTTTTCCTTTTTTATTTAAATGGAAACAGAAATAGACGTGACAATTAACAGTTAAGACTGTGTTGGGCGTTTGCACTGGTCTGTGTCTTTCATGTATTATAGTGTTTCTATCTGTCACCTTTGTATTGAAGATTGTGTTTGAGTCAGTAAAATAACCAATAAATATCATTAAATGAAACAGGAAGTTAAAGACTACGTCACATTGGCACTTTATTCATAAAATCGGTTTATGAAGACATTTTCTCTTCAGTGGCCATGGAAAACAAATAAAATAAAGAGTTATAATTTGCCAGTTAATATTTTTCCTATTTTTGCTGTATATATGACTGAATTATTTTTTCCTAAGTAGAGTATTTTGGAAAGGCTATTATAAACTGTAAAGCTTGCTTTGGTTAAAGAGTAAGGACAGCTTTTCCTGCTGTAATGTAGGGGCTTGACCTTTGGCATGTTCATGTAGATTGTGCAAGATATATCGGTCTTATTCAGTTCTCTGCAGTCTGTACAATTCTTCCCTCCCACTGACCACTGATAACATACCTACGATTTCCGTAGGAATGGAGAAAATGGAGACATGTATCTCGTCCCATGGTTTACCTTATCTGTTTAAGGGTTTCTGTATTTGGCAGTGAGTCCCTCAGTGACGCTCTGGTCAATGCACAAAGGGACTTGAGCCCTGAGGCTTTCCAAGAGGGATGGCAAACCTCAGGTGGTGAGTATAGACTGTGTCTGACTTAATCTCCAGTAGTACTAATGTGGACTGGGAGAAAAAGTTTTTTTTTGTAAAATGAGTGAATTTCGAGGGATGATGTGCATCCAGACGTTAATCTTCAGGATTGCTCTGCAACAGGGATTTGTCAAAACATCTTTTGAGAAACACTTTTTCTTGGATGTGCAGTTTTTACCAGCATCTAAAAAAGTGAGGAGAAACCCATTTGGATTCTGACAAACAACACGTGGATTCTGTTAACTTAGTCGATTTGTTTCTTTTCTACTTTGATAAAAATTGATTAGGGCTATGAAGGTTTTCTTCATTACAGCAGTAAAAATGTAATTTATAATCAACACAACATTAGAGACACTGCCCTAGAAGAAGAATAAAATGTAATTAAAAAGCACAGGATAGCCTCAAAGCTATTGCCTACTTATCTCCACAGGGTAAATCAATCTCTCAATCGCTCACCAGCTACAGTGGTTCAAAAACTAGTCCTGGATGTAATACTACAGGTACAGAGGGGTACAGGTATTTCTATATGTTTCAATCGTCTCAATAATTAACCGATTAATTGATTAATCTGATTTTATTTTTCTTCCCCTGGTTAAATAAAGGGTAAGTAGAAATAAATACACATTAATAAATATTATTTTGCTATCAGCTTTCAGCCTTTCAGCTTCAGGTTGTTAAAGGTACATGAAAACTAACAATAAAAACAATGAGGACGAATTCATCTTTCCAAATTGTCTTTAAACTTTAATGCTTCTATAACAGACTGTTAAACGGTTGTTATAGCAACAGTGAATTTAGTCCTTTCATCATCACATCACTGCTGATACAAAAGGTAAATAAAATGTATAAATACATAATATAAAAAAAATATTTTTTAAATACAACAGTTTCTCTGGAATCAAATCAAACATCCATGTAAATTTAAGAAAATAATCAAGGGTAGAAATGAAAACAATCAGTGCTTCGTACATTCTGTAGTCAACAACAACATTTGGCTAAATCGTTTACAAGTTGGATGCAGCCCACATTTGACATATACACACACTTTCAGCAGTAATGTGTATAGTCTCCATGGGCAATGCAGTGTGTATGATTTTAACGTAGGGCACATTTGTAACTTCAACAGTATCATTCTGATTTAATATTAGTTATTTGGTACTTTCGACGTCATTAACAATTCAATATATTTCAAAAGTCACGTTAAATCCAACAGAAGCGTTAAGTATGTGACCTTTAACATTGAACTAGATAGTTAGCTAACTGAATACAGCCAGGACTCTTCATCGTCTACAGAGCCAACGTGCCTCCGCTTCAGATGCTCCAGGATTACTGACGTGCTCCACGGACAGGTCAGCTTTACAAATCTTGCAGTTTTCAACATTTTTTGGCCGTGTTGAGAGAGAAATATACGGTGCCTCCCTTCTGCAGTTGAGAAGAAAAAAAATTGTCTGTAAATCCATGGGCACGGATTGCATGAAATGTTGAATGTTGTCACCTATCCCTGGCCTTCAGTCACATCACGATAAATTTGCATGTATTGCTTATTTAAAACCAATACATGCAGTTTTATTGTGAAGTAAGTGATTATTTACATATTTAGAGAGATTTGTTTTACACAGGAGTTCATTACATAACGCGACTATTAGATATAGCTTATGTGCGATACTCTGCATGTATTTGTGAATGTGAAGCGCCTTCTAATATAATTTTTTATGTGGTTGATTGTTTATAATCTGTGTATATGTGTAAACTTTACGCATAGATGCAAATCAGTGGGCACGGTTTTACAGATTTTTTTTTTTTTTTCCTAAATGACACTAGGTGGGATCTGTATAAATGCTCCCACACCTTGGATGTTTCCTGTTGCGATGGTTTAGCCATGGCGCTAATGTTTACCCCTTTCTTATTACGTGGTGTCGGAGGCGGTGTCCGATGACATCACCGACTAATCGACTATTCATATCATAATCTTTTTTGTTAATTGTTCTCCTAGTGCCGGTCCCAAGCCCAGATAAATGGGGAGGGTTGTGTCGTAAGTAAAGCCTGCGCAAATTAATATACATTATTATTATACAGAACAAGATGATCTGCTGTGGAATATAAAAGTGGATTTGCAAGAAATATGAGGAGTTTACCAGTCTCTGATATAATCAAAAGATTGAGTGAAATTGGAGTGATCCCTTGACCCAAGGGGAAAAAATGAAAAAGGTCTGTTAACCTTTGATCCCTCACGCAGCACTGCATCAAAAACCGACATGACATCACCACTTGGGCCTTAGAACGCTTTTGGAAAACCTTTATCAGTAAACACATGCTTTCATGGAACTGGGGTTACACAAATTTGAACTGAACTTCCCTTAAGAGTAGGGTACGCTTCTCAGTCCAGTTTCCATTTTCCATGGATTCCTGCCAATTACTAAATCAATTCATCTTAATCGGAATTATCTTTATTGTTTATTGTAAAAATTTGAATAGCATCTCTTCTGTGTACTTAAAACGCAACAAATAAATAAAAATCCGCACCAGAAAGAACAGAACAATGTTTTAAAAATTGACCCCATCACAAGTTAAACAAAAAAAATGGTACTTGACAGCATCAGCGCAATATTTCAATATAATAGCCACACTTAGTTAAATGAAAGTGACATTCTGTGACCGCTGTTCCTCGCTGTGTTTGAATTTATATGTCCTGAACTGTTTGTTGGCATATAACTGTTTGGATGGCATATGTTAAAACAGCGAGTGATGGAGGGTGTGTGGGGTCGTAGGTGATCGAAGACTCCACACACCAGAGGAGTTGAGTAGATGGTGTCCCGGTTTGGGAGGAACATCATAATAACGCGCTGGGACATACTCTCAATGTGGTGAAGTCCTTTTCTCTGCAGTTATGCAGCTGGCCCAGTGATGTAATGATGGTTCTCTAGAAATCAATACATGATCAAGGCATTACAGTTTTCTATTTTATGAATTTTATTTTCAGTTTGTTTTATTAACTAAAAGCTTTTTATGAGTGTAGTTAGAGATTGCAAGGGCTATATCTTCTTCCACCCATTGACTTTCTATTCTCACGTATCCTCTTCACACATTTGGTGCCTATTGGCACATCCTAGTTGCGGGTTGGGGATCCCCCTCCACCTGGAGGAGACCCGTTGAGCATATATCCTTAATTTTACTCAACAGAGGATGAGTCAGATCCATAATTACTAAAATTGATTCTACTTTTTGCAGAGAAACTGTACTAGAATACCCTAATACAGAGCTCTTTTGTTGATGTCCGTCAAACAAAGTAGTTCTGCTTGTTCTTCAATCCTGTTCACTGTTCATTTATTTATTTGTGACACTTGTGTGTACTGCTTCATTCTGAGAGGCTGCATAAAAAGCATCGCCTTCTCTTGATAATCTAGCCAGGCGTGTGCTGATCCTTTGGTATACCAGGAGGTAAATACGGTATTTACCATATCCACTGGCTAACAACAGTAATTTCACGTCTTCTGGGAAAGGGGTGAAAGCTCTACTATGTTATTTCCTAACAAATGTAAATGCCGAGGGCCTAAAAAGAATGAAACCAGTTTAAATAGCTGGAGTAAAGGCCAAGATAGGACCTGCTGCATATTGGCAACTCGGCCCACTGGAAAACAGGAGAGAGTCGGGGAAGCGGTAATGAATAGCAAAACACTTCTCTTTAAAACTCCTGCTTTCATTGTTCAGTCAGAGTAACTAAGACTGGCAAATATCCTGCGGCACTATTGAGTAGGCCAGAGAGGTCCCTGGTCTCAGTTTGGAGAAGGAGAACCAAACCACTACTGTGTCATCTTGAGGACCAACCCTAACGACAACAGGAGGTGCTCTGGAGTAACTTGCTCTCTGACTCCTCTTTCATACACATTTCCTCCCCTCAGTGATGCATAGAGAAATGAGACTCAGCTCTATCCGCTCACATAGAGGAACCGTCTGCCACATCTTGTCTTGCCTTAGGGGTGGAGGGAGAGGGAAGGTTTTGGGTCAAAATGACTGACGGAGAGTATTTCCCACAGGCTGAGAGTATACTTGTATAAGAGCTGTTATCATTTCAATCTTCGTTAGCACAAAACAAGTGGTGCGATTAAATACAAAGTCAATTCAAAGCCAGGAGTAGTTACGAATTCCCGCCTGGCGCTGCGAGTGAAGCAATTTAATAATGCGTGCCCCATTCATTGAAAATTTTAATCTCCAATGAATGGGCATAAGACATTAATAAACAAAAGCCTATTAGGGCTGATATTCTCCAAACTGTGTTTAGCCGAGATAATCCAAATGTGGTGCACAATAATCAATTTTAGGAGATCTGTCCTGTATTTTAAATAATTTACCCTAATAGTTCATATTTTACTGAATAGAGAATCTCTTATTACGATTAAAATTGTTCTATAGACATGACTCAACATTAAATTTGGGGTAGTGCTTGTACAATGCAGGAGATTGGGGACTATTCGGGAGTTCGCCTTTGCTGTCCGGGACAACAGCATATGCATCTGTGCACCCTTCGGCTGGAAATACACAGTAACCCCGAGGGGCAGTAGATAATATCTAGAATTCGGACGCGAATGTTGAAGAATTAGTATCTGTGATTTGGTTTTACCCCATAAAGAAATGTGTATAGGTTGTTGTACACAGTTTTTTTAAACCCAGCGAGTAGATCAGAATAGGTCTTTTTTCAAGATAATAGTTATTGCATGGCATGATGAATCAAATTGAAATAGATGTTCGTTGAATGTGAGCTGAGCATGAAAAAAAAAGGTCAACTAATTAAGTCCAACCTCATACGACACTTTATCATGGCCACTTGAGCATTTATGCCGTTAATTTCACCGGGCAGGATTTTTACCTTATTTTTTTTGCTTTGATGGTTACTTGTAAGTGAGGAAACAAAAATGTCCTAACTGCTTCTTTAAATTGATATTAAACGCTGCAAAGAAAACAAGCGAATAGCTTTGTTGACTTGACGCAACATGAAATTAAAATTAAACACATTATCACCTGCATAAACACGGACTAGCTTACCTCCATGTTTAACATGCGTAGTCCTTTTTTCTCGCTCACCTCTGGGCATGTTGCACACTTTGTATTGGGAGAAGTGTGCAAGCATTAGAGCGACTCTCATGAGAAATAATTGCACTCGACAGTGGTGGGGTTGAATCCAGATGGACTTGACGGAACCATGTTGAAAACTGCTGGCATTGTACACAACTCATACTTGCCTCACACCACACTCATTACTCTGCCTCCAGTCCCAAAAACAACAGTGTTTCCCCGTCCATTAAGTCCCTGCAACCTGGCCAGCAATCTAGTGAGGAAGCTCACAGCCCTAAAGCTAAAACTTGCATGGGCACAACTTTGGAAGAGCCAATATGACAAGAAAATAGAGTGAGCTGAGGTGGAGATGGGATACGTGTGAAAGGAATGTAACAGGAGTAATTAAATATAGCAGCTGTGATTGTACTGTAATGATTATTGACATCTGTGTATGAACTCAGCCTCTTCTTCTCTCTTATGCCAACCAAACAGGAAAAAAAAATTAAATTAGTTTTTGTGTTGATTCAAGCTATAACTCTGTTTCAATTCCTCCTTATGTTTTTATAAAGATTTTCTTCTAGAAATCCATTAAAGCCCCCAGAAAGTGTATTTTTTTTATTTGATGTAGTGTGCCGCATAAGACGAGGCTTTCACTCTATTACCAAGCACTCAAAAGACTGAAGAAGCACTTCTGCCGTCTGTGTTGGTGAGTTTTTCCTCTTTGGTGCTTCGGGGATGCCTATTTGCCTGCTCTGAATCACCATGGGCTCTTCTCCTACAATACAGATGATAGACAGCAACAGATTAATAAGGAGGGTAGCAGTATTTGATTTATATGTCCTTGTTTGATATTCGAAGAAGAATCCTTTATTAGTCACACAAACAGTCATACACAGTACAACATAGTGAAATTATTTCTCTGCATTCGACCCATCCCTGAGGGAGCAGTGGGCAGCCCCTGTGAAGCACCCGGGGAGCTAAGGTTTCAGGTTCCTGCTCAAGGACCCTACAAAAAGTACACCCTGGTGGGATTCAAACCGGCTACCTTCTGATCTTCCAATTGGGAGACGGCCGCTCTACTACTGAGCCACAGCCAGCCCAAATATGTAAATAAACATTCTTCTTTTCGGTTTTTGTCTTCTTTATTTGCCGTTGGTTATAATTGTAATCAAATAATGCAAACAAACAGGTCAAATAGTTTTACTGTTAAATTATGAAAAAATAAGATATTAGACATTTATAGCATGTTATAGAAAGAGATTGCACTGGTCTCTGGCATGAATCCAGATGCAAATTAGATGTGTACGGTATTTTTTTCTCAGAAACATTATAATGTTATGCCTGTGGCACTTATATTTTGAGGCTGGCTGGGTTTCCCAGCTCACCACAGTGCTGCTGGCATTTGTCCTATGAAGCTGTTGAACAGCAGCATCGACCAGGCTTGCAGGCTTTTGCTTCAGTGACATGACCTGGCAGGCTAAATTTGACGAGAGGTTTAAGAATACATTAAGAATATCAAGAATCTATATATAGAATGAATAGATGTTAATGAATAGAAATTTACTGATTAGAAACATTTTTTCGGAACTAGTTACAACTTCTCGATGGGAGCATCTATAGTTTATTGTATCAATGTACCTGCAGCAGGTTGGCTAAATGATGGTATGCCTGCTTTGGGGAGAAGGGGAAAATATTTCCAGCACCTGTATCGTCTCAGACCGAAGGCTATATCAATTTTGTAGAAGACAAGAGAACAACCAGTTGGAATGTGAACTGTCCTCAGTCCGTATATAAATACTCTGTAAAGATGGGAGTGGGGAATGGAGAGCAATGCTGGCAGAGGTTACTGTGGATTTGTTACCTTAGGAGCAAAGCCATTGTCAGATTTACCAAACAGTGATAGTTTTTACAAAATGTTGCCCAGCTAAGAATTCATCATCAGTCATCCTTTATACACAATTTTAAGCAACCAACGATTTAAATGAAAGCAAAGAAAGGCAAATTGTATAATTTGCATGTCATGACACATTGATATTCAGAGCATGAAATGCCTCCCTCAAAGATTGGACTGAAATTAAACATGCCTCCGAGGATTTATTTATGTGCCCTCTTTAAACATCTCAACCAAAGCTTATTTTTGTATCAACTGTAATCATCTAGTCTAAAAAAAGACAACAAATTGTGCAATAACACTTTTTTGGTGACCTGCTTACATCTTGTCTGGTTTCAAAAGCAACCGGAAGTAAAAAACATTGAAGTTGCAATGATATAAGTAAGCTACAAATTTTTCACCGGAAATAATTAGAAGAAGTTCTAAAATGAATTATTTCTAATCATCAGATTATCCAAATGATCTGCCCAGTGACTACCTTTAATTTTCATTTGTGTATTATTTTCTTGTGTTTCTTGAACTGATCATCAGTCAGAACCTTATACCTACTGACAGGTAGAGTCCGAATAACATTATTGTCACACCATTCTATAACCTCACTGCCATGGCATCCAGTAAGTGGATGGGATACTTTAGGCAGGAAGAAAACATTGTGTGCCGATGGTGATATGTTGGAACCAGGAAATATTAGAACGGGTGTGAGTGTCTGTAGCGTTTGCACAACAGTATCAGAATGGATAAAGCGGATATAATATTAAACCTCTTTCTTTGATTACACTTGTTCACGCTTTACACTACACTGGTGTGTCATTTTAAAAATGTGAGCCAAGAATAGAAAAAGGTAGAATGTCTTGCCGAGCCGCACCAGTGTCTGGTGTGATGTCTTTCATGGGTGTAAAGCAATCAGAATCAACTTTTTTTGGCCATGTGTATATATATATACAACAAATTTGAGTCCAGTTAATTGGTTAATGCTCGCTAAAATATAGATTGACCTAGGTAAAAAAGAAAAATCACACCTTCCCTGATACAGTGAGGTTGATTCTGTCATGTCTGTGAAGAGGAAGGAGCTCCCGCTTATCCTAATTCCAAAACATTTATGATTAACATTCTTCTTCCCTGAGGAAACGCTACTATCTGCTCTTAGATGGTCTGGTTGTGGTCCACAATATGTTGTCAAAACGCCCGTCCAGCCTTTTTACCTTTGAATTCTACATATGTCCATTACAACTGTGTTTCAGCCTCCGCTGCCGTCTCAAATGCAGAATTACTCACACAGCCCATTATGCCACCATTGCATTCATAGAGAACAGAGAGGCAGAATGAAGGTGAACCCGACTCAACTTGAGGTTTCTGTCTAAATGGAGCTTTTGACAAGGAACAGATGGTGATGGCAAGATCATAGCTTCTCCAGAAAGGCAGGTCTCGGTGAGAAAACCCACTATGCAGCGGTTAGAACCTACCAAAGGGTTAGAAAGAAGGGCAACCGATGACCCAGTGACAGGGTCATGGGCGCCCAATGCTCTTTGAGGCAGTGCTGTTGGAGATGCAAAAAGGAGACTTACGCAACATGAAACAAGTGGTTTTAATGTTATGGCTGACCATTGTATGTCCGTAGCACTGGAGCTTTGTTCATTTGTTTCCTTCATGTGTGCAGCACATCCTCATTGATTTTTCGACCACATGTTTTGGCCACATGCAGTCATCCTCTTTCTTGCTATCAGCTGGCCCCACATGGATCCAAGCAGGATGAGCACACAGATGGACACAGTGGGGGTCCACAGTCTGCCTGGCTGACACACCAGCTCCATTTAGATCAGGCCTCCCCGCAGAATGGCAACACATCACACTTCACACAGGAACGTTTCTGATTTATCTATTAGCTATGAAATAATTACAATGCTAATGTGCGTCAGCCTCTTATATGCTCTGAATGTCTGAGTTTGAGGCTAATTAACATCCAGAGTTCGTTGACTCGGTTACCATTCATGCATAGAAGAGAGCTTAAGTAATGTGTTTAGAGAGACATCAATAATTTAAAAAGCTACATGAGAAAGGGCAACATCATTGCATACATCAGCGGAAAGCACTATTTGTTGAGTTCACTTTTATTATTAAAGACCTATTCATTTTACAAACTGTGTCCACAACAAAACGTTCTCCTCCTCCAATAACACGTGTGGTGAATTATTGATTCCTGCGGGGTTTTGTAAAACACTGTGGCACTGAAAAATTAAAACCATAAAAAAATTAGAAAAGTAAAAACAAATTGTATTAAACTTCCTCTCTTGTGCAGCGATAATAACCAAGGGATGAAATTGCATCTCAAACAGACTGTTTGAAGATCAAAGCTGTGACTTTATCTCCCTACTAAGTTGAAAGCGCCTAGAAAGAGGGTATGGGATGCCAAGCTGCTCCCTACAAGGATCCCTGCTTTCCTAGGCCTGATGTATTATACAGCAGATTGGGTTTGGATGAAAATATAGGATTAATTCAGTAGAATAAATATGGAATATAACTGCCTGATGCTTTTTTGAAAGCTTCAATTGATCGGCAACTGGTAGCCTTTATGGCAGCAGAAAAGTCCCTTTTCTGCTGATTATAGAAAGAGTTAATCAATTTGTTTGGACATGAATGTAAGATAAAGAGATAAAGTGCAGAGCTGTCAGATGTATTATTAATGGTGATCAGCTCAAAATAACCATAATCTCCCATGTGAGTATAATAATGAATTAAATGCCTTTTTTAAATGTCATGAATAAATTGAATAATCTCAATTTAACGACTAACAGGATGTCATAATAACTGAGTTTTTAAATGTTTCTGCTGAAAACAGGATTTTTCATGAAACGCTGATGGTCCTCTGGCCCTTTGAGGACTTCTCCAACAAACAATAGCATTCATTTATATTTTAGTTTTATATACTTATAATAGTTCAATCAGATCTTTTCAATACTATGTACACAGAAATTAAGAGTTTTCTACATGTGACTTTAAAACAGGCAGTAAGCAGATGCCATGATTATTATCTCTGCCAAACAAGTCATGTTCTTAGCTTGGTTTGTTGGTTAGTCAGTCTGTTTATTTGTTTTGTTCGTTATCAAGATTATTTTACCCAGTGGTATGTTTTGGATGGAGATAATCTCATTGCAATTTTCTTGGCAAATCGATTCCGATTCTTTTTTTGCTCCAAGTTTTAAAATCATAATGAGTAATGTATTTCAAGTCCTTCATTTTGAAGGATTACAGTGGAAGTAACAATGCTGGTTGGCATTGTGTAATGTGTATATATTCTGACCCGTTGAAATGAACGTACCCTCCGATCTCTACGCTCTACGTTTCAAAGATACATACATAAAGTGGGCTCGTACTGGCTCCCGCTAAATTTAGCCGCTCTGCTAACGTTTGCTTCTTAATTTGTTATGTTCCTCGGGGTTATTAAATTCTAAGTGTGTGATTAACTTTGAAATTAAATGTTTTCGGGGTTGTTCCTCCACAGCTTATTTCATCCTTACTGATGTTACAAATGCGATGTTTGTGTTTTCAGGTGTTTTCTGGTTTACTTGTGAGATGTTTGGCCTGAAGTGAGGCTGCTCGGCCGGTTGTGAGGTCATCAAACTCCGCCGATCAATAGGTGCAACTATAGTTTTGGATGATAAAAAATGTGTTTTTGTTACATCATGCCTTCATGACGTGACCTCAAGACAAGACGTCATAATAACTTTACCTTAAACATTGTGAGACAGGCCATGTTCAAAGTTTTTGGATCACAATAAATTCTACATTGGGTATTGTGCTTTGGCCGATGTTTGCGCTCTCTGAGCTTCTAGCTCTTGATATTAAGTGCTGATGAAATTAGTTTTTTGAAGCCTCTGTTATTTACTCATATGGTTTGTTTTTAGCTCATAACCTGAAATGCTCTGAATCACAGGAGTCTAATCTGTATAGCTGCCCATCCTCTCACAGTATGAAGCTAAAGGTAACGCAGGCTTAAGCTGCTGAAGTGCAGAGCTGTGATTTTATGGCTCGTCCATATATTTTAAATATTATCTGTGTAATGCTAAACATTGCTCTGTCATACAACCATGTTTTTTAAAACAATGCGGAAAACATATCACTTGCTCCAAAGGAACCGGCTTACCTGTGGAATGTTCCAAACATGTTTCTATTGAGCATTACAATATATCCTACATTCTAAAAATACCATTGACACGTATTTATCTTCTCACAGGAAAATACGAGTAGCACTTGCATTTGAGAAGAAATGCAAATGCTTATATGCAAGGTTAACTTTTATTTCCATTGAAGTTATCTTAAGAAATACAGCGCTTGATGCAACTGCCAGATGACTACACTTTTTAACCTGCATTTTTGCTACAATAAGGATTTTACTTGAACCACATTATTTTTCCATATGGACTTTGGAGCATTTTAAGGATTTTCAATGCAAGTCTTTTGCTGGGTTCAGGTAGGGCTCAACATGAATTTTCACGACACTCACACAATTACAGCATTGCCAACAGTGTGCTACTGCTCAAATGTGACCTAAGGATTCCAGGAATATGCAATCCAGTAGTCTTCTACAAACTACAAACTTTTTCTTCTTCTTTGGACTCATAGAAAAGAATGAACACTTTCAAAATGAAGATATTGGTTGCAGCTGCAGCAATCGGATTAGTATACGGTAACATCATATTGGACAGAAACGCACAATGAAGTCTGAAAACATGCAGGATGTGAGAAATACATTTCTTGGAGGTTAAAAAAGCTGTAAGTGCAGGGTTGTTTCCACTTCCAGGGAGACAGGAAGCACATTAACTCCTATTTATGTATTTATTTATTTTTCTTGCTAACAATAATAATATTTGATTCCTTGGGCCCGCTTCAGGGATTAATCTTTGCAAAGAGTGTCCATTCTAGGTTATAATGAAATCTGTGGCCTCGAATACTTGGATCAATCTGGTTTTGTTTTATTCACTCTTTTCAAATTCTGGAACATGCTGTATCAGATGAATCAGCCACCTGCTGAGCAAACACCATCTTAACTAATTGCACTTGAAGCATAACCTAGTAGTAGTGTGTGTTCTCTTATTCTGATGGTGTGTGTTTGTGATTAAATATTAGTTACCATATGCCGCACACCTCTTCCGTACATCATAAGGAATCCAATTTGAGTCCAATTAGTTTCATTTTTCAGGTGAAAAAACACTCTCGAGATTTATTTTCCGAACTATTTTGAAAACTTAATCATTTATTTATTTTCAGGGCCCATGGCTCAAAGCATCCATCAGTGTTTTGATGTATAGGTGCATTAATTTCCTTCAGTTTTAATTGTTAGGAGGCCAGACGTTATGGATATTTTGTGTGCAATTAGTACACCATGCAGTGTTGATGAAACATTCGTCTAAATTACAGAGGATGGATCATATTGTAATTATATCTCAGTTATCCTAACAATGCTGAGAGGAATGTGATCTGACTTTTTCAGTTCATTATCCAAAGAACCTAGTCAATACAATGTGAAAGAAGTCTCCTCGGTTTGTCCTTCCTCCAGTGTGCGAACACCTGGGGTCTGTACAAGTGGATGATCATCAAACTAGGTGTCCACATAGCAGCTCCTTGATCTCTGCTACGATTGGTGTGCAGAATCTGCAGCTCTGCATCTGGAAAAGTGATGATCTCTGGTTGCTTGTGTTCCCTGGGGAAACCTATAACAAGGTCAGCATTTTGCTCTGGAACCGTGCTTTTCCCCAGTGGGAATGGAGCGGGACCAGACCTCTTGCAGTCAGGATAATTGGCAAAGGCACCAAGATCATACAGCAAGAATGACAGAGTGACATTCATTACCTTTAATAGTATTTCGTCTATCATTCTGTCATCCTCTTGCCTTCTTCTTTTCTCTCCCTCGCATGCACTCTCACTCACCTACCTTTTTTTTTTCATCTTGTTTGTGTCTCTGCCCTCATCAGCTCTCCCGCCATCATCCCACAGGGTTCCATCCACTGTCTCTCTGGCATTGTTATCCGTGGCACCTCAGAGATAAAGTCACTCGTTATGACTTATGACCACAGGTTCATACAGAGATGAGCTGCCATTTGTAATGATACAGATATGCTGTGTGCGTTTTATATGGTCCTCAAGGCTGTGTCTGTAAAGCCGTGTCAGGTCAGCGGCTGGATCAGCAGTAACATTATGAAGTACATCATAAAAGTCCTTGTAAATAAAGCAAATGTTCTCTGGAGCAGTAGCCGCACGTTGGACCTTGAAATAGCCAAGTCCTTAAGATGAATAAATGGGAGTTTCAGGAGCCCTCAGCAGGGGACAACCTGAGTAAGATTTGAGCCCCTTTTTGAAGAGCTGTTTATGATTCTGCAGTGGTTAGACCAGATAATGACAACCTGTGGGCATCTCTAACAGCTTCTCATGGACCTCATTGGCACACTAGATCTCATTATGGCACTTTACAGATGTCACCTCTGCCACCATTTGAAAAACCTATTGGCCTCCCATTATAGGAGGGTCTCCTGGTCTTGACTTTGGTCGTTGACCTCTGAGCCCCCGAGAAAACTGTAGCTCAAATTTTACTGCCTACCCATTTGACAGATTTTGACAGACTCTAGTTGGGATTATTGGGTTTGTGGGAAGTAAAGCCTCATGAAAATTTACAGGTAACCTAAGAGATCCATTAGTATGTTTAATTTTGTTTAATAATAATATTAATTATATTACGACTGGCCAATTCTCTTTATTATGGCTTTTGTGTCTGAAACTGACCTGCTTTGGTGGACGTTTTTGACCTATTAAGTTTTAACTAAATTGTGTTGTGTACATTTTTATTTACTTTCCATTAATTTTGGTTGCTCAGCTCAGAAGTGAGATGTAAAATCCTATCATGAACAGTCTAGGAAAATATAGTTCAGCATTCCATTTTCCAACACGTACAAATGCAGTAGAGAGACACAATTTTACAATAGCTTTTTACTTTGTTTTGTTTAATTCAAAGCAACAATGTAAAGTAATGCTCTTCAAAGTTATTGTAAGTGTTTATATTTCCGTTTGATCAACAAAAGCTCCAATTGCATGGTTGTGCACTTAACCACATAATATGCCGCGATTTAAGTTTATTTATTTTTTCATTTTTGAGGAAACACATCCAAATTAAATAAGGCCATTAGGAAAAAGAAAAACGCCAAGGAAATAGGAGACAGAAATAAATTATATTTTGATGTGCTCACTGTTGCTACAAGTGTTTTAATCTCTATAGGAGAGGGGAGTAACTCATGGGCATAGTGACACAGGCAGATACTGCTCTCGCTGTCTTGAAGACAACCAATCACCACAACAACATCTCCCTGTGATCTAAACCAGACTGCATGGTTTAAATCACAGCTATCGTGTGTTCTCTCAGGTTGGATTTCATCTTCTGGTGGGTTGACCTGGAGTGGTTAGTAAATGGATGATCAGGCCCAGAGGCATAAGTAGTATAAACCCTGAGCAGTGGAGAAACCCAAAATGTTATCAATGACGAATGTCCCTTATTATTGGAGTATATTATGAGTCCTTACCGCCGCTGATTGTTGGGGTGCTTATAGGTGATTAGAATTTGATCTCACAGTTGATGCATTATTATTTGCAGGTATTGTTTGTTTTTACACTGAAACCAGATCATAATAATAATAATAATGCATTTAATTTATAATGCATTTTACATTTGGATCAAATCTCAAATTGCTACAAAGCAAAAGCAGATAAAAGCGTCAATAAAAAAATTTAAAAATAACTATATAAAAGCCTGACCAAAAAGCAGCAATGTTAATTAAAGTTATAGGTTCTGCTAAAAAGGAAAGTTTTAAGTCCTTTTTTTAAATGTGTCAGTCGTCTGTGGAGCCCTGAGATGGTCAGGGAGGGCATTCCACAGACGAGGGGCAGCAGAACAGAAGGCCCGATCCCCCATAAAAGATCAGTGCAGATTGATACCATTGTGCCGTTCAAAGCTTGATCGCTTTTCGAAGCATTTATTGTGTTGTTGTATTTATTCATATGTAAACTTTTTAGATTAGTTTGTGGCACTTATTTTTGGAGGTTCAGTTCAGAGCAGAGATTTCTTTCTCTTTAGTGGTGGCTGTTTTTGTTTCCAGTTACATGAGCTCTACGTGCAAGTCATGACAGATTAAGATAATTTCAACTCCTTGCATGTTGCATTGTCGTAATACCAAAACCAGCAGCGGTCAACGTGCTTTTCAGTATAAAAGTGTCGGGAGCAAACAAGGACATGGTGGCTGTAAGCTCCGCCACATAACAAACACAACCTCCTACTCCGGTTCAGTGAGGTTGCTCTTTCTTTTGTTTTTGTTGCTC
The DNA here is from genome assembly GCA_037951165.1 of Lophius americanus. Lineage (NCBI taxonomy): Eukaryota > Metazoa > Chordata > Actinopteri > Lophiiformes > Lophiidae > Lophius > Lophius americanus. The sequence goes on along the minus strand of JBBDHG010000190.1, from coordinate 1,252,584 downwards.
AGCTTCTTCTTTTGTATCGGAGTAATTTTCAAAGCTGCTCCACAAAGTTAGCGTTGTTAAGTGTTTTTGTTCAGCCTCATTTGTCACACTAGACAGAGGCATTATTGCTGGGAGTTAATGAACTGCCTCAAGCTGTTAATTTAATTTGATTGTACATAAAAAATGGGCTACTTTTGATCACCACTGTAGCGCTCGTGTGGATCAATATGAATATATGCTGACATGGTGTATGGACAATAATCTATTATTCACCGTTGCCATCTATAATGGGTTTATAGGCCAGAATTTAGTATGCACTGTTAAATTAGCATTTGCTCCCCCCCCCCCCCCCCCTCAATCCTATTCACCAAACTGCCAGAACTTTGTAACCACCTGCCTGAAGTTGTAAAGTGTTTCCACTAAAACAGTGATGAACCATTGAGTTATGGACTCCACCAGACCTCTGCAGGTCTAATGAGGGATCTGGCACCAAGATGGTAGCAGCAGATCCTTAGATCCTTGCAAGGGTTGGCTTCATAGATCTTTCTTGATTGTCCAGCATATCCCACAGATGCTGAATTTTAATAATCAAATCTGGCAAAGTTGGAGGCAATTTCATCTACATGGGAAACACCTGGCCCATTTTTTGCAGTGTGGCAGGGGCCCATTATCCTGCATAAACCAAAAACATGAGGTAATACTGTTTCTGTGAAGGGATTTGTAGGGTGTGCAAAAATGTTTATGCAGCTGGGAGACAAAAATTGCCCTAAAAATCACACTGCCTCCCCTGGCTTAAATATTCACTATTTTGCTTCTAGGTGCCATCTCTTCCCCAGGTAAATGACGTATGTGCACCTTAACATCACCACGATGTAAAAGAATACCTGATTCATCAGACCAGGCCACCTTCCTCCACTGTTACACTGTCCAGTTCTAATGCTGACATACCCTTTTGCAGACAGTTTTGGCAGTGAACGGGGGGAACATGGGTACTCTGGCTGGTCTGCAGCTACACAAGCAGCAAGCTGTGAAGCACTGTGTGCTGTCTGTGAGATCTGACAAACAACACTGTTTCCAGACTCTCCTTAAGTGCATAAATGAGCCTTGGTTGATGACCGGTTTTCCTTTGCAAGACTGTTTTAGATTGGTACTAAACATTGCAGAGCATCCAACATGACCTGCAGTTCTGGAAATGCTCTAATCCAGGGGTTTATCCGTTACAATTCTGCCCTTGTCAAAGTAGCTCAGAGTTTTAGACTTTTCCATTCCTGCTTCCCACACATCAACGTCAGGGAATAATGTTCACGTGCTGCTAAATACCACTGACAGGAACCATGTAACGAGATAATCGATGTTATTCACTTGATCTGCCAGTGGTTATATTGTTATGGTTGATTGGTGGACTTCAATAATAAGATCGATACTGCTGATGGATTGTCGAACTAATTATGCCGCAACACTGGAAATAATTGAAGGTTGTAACCTTACAATCATCTTAGATATTAATTCATTATCATTCATCATTAGTAATGGAACATTCAGACATATTCCAGTATATTAGTGACATTTCCAAGCAATCACACTGGGACACATCATACATTACATTATATTGACACATGGAGTGACAATGACAAGAAATTAATTTTTGTCATGCAATTAGGGATTTTGCACAAATGCTTTCTAAAAATGCTTTAGTTTTGAACTTTCCCTCCAGACTCGCTTATAGTCCAACAGGAATCAGTTTGCTATGGGAAGCATTCAATGAATTAAGAGCTTTCAATGTGAAGAAGACCTCCCCAGAGCCGAGACAGTGATGGCGAGGATGAAAAATGCAGCTTATTGTTAGAATGATTCATGAGAGGAAAAATGTCTGATCAGAAGATTTGATTGGATATAATAATAATAATAATAATAATAATACATTTGATTTATAACTCACTTTACATTTGGATCAAATCTCAAAGTGCTACATAATAAAAGCAGATAAAAGCATTAATAAAAAATATTATAATAACTATATAAAAATATGACCAAAAAGCAGCAATGTTAATTAAGGTTCTTTTAGGTAGAGGGGTGCGTTACCATGGATGCACTGGTGAGTGAGGAGAGAGATATTATAATCAATCCTGGTCGAGATGGGAAGCCAATGAAGGGAATGAAGAACGGGGGTGATGTGTTCGTGTTTACGAACTCTCATAAGGATCCTTGCAGCACTGTTTTGAACATACTGAAGTCTTTGAAGACTTTTATCAGCGATCCCGATGAGAAGTGCGTTACAGTAATCCAGTCTGGAGGAGAAAAACGCGTGGGTCAGCTTTTCAGCTTCACTCAATGTAAGTGAGATGGTGAAGATGAGATGGTCTGAGATGGTGAAAGGAAGTCTTGATGTGGGATTCAAAAGTGAGTTGAGGGTCAAATCTTACGCCGAGGTTGGTGACTGATGAAGAGAGGGGAATGTCGTGACCAGAGAAGGTAATACTGGTTATGGAGGAAGACTGGCTCTGATGAGGGGTGCCAATTAAAATAGCTTCGGTTTTGGAGCTGTTCAACTGCACAAAGTTGCTTTTCATCCACACCTTTATCTCCTCCAGACAAGCGCGGAGAGTTGACAGGGGAGATGATGATGACGATGAGGGTGGAGAGACTGCGGAGGAACATGTGTCAGTTTTTATGTAGATTTGCGGGTCATCAGCGTAACAATGGAATGAGAGTCCATATCGACTGATGACATGGCCAAGGGGGAGAATGTATAGTATGAAGAGAATGGGGCCAAGGACTGATCCCCGGGGGACTCCACAGGTGACGGTGTGTGTCCGGGACCTTGAACTTCCAAAGGAAACGTATTCTGTTCTGTCAGTGAGGTAGGATTGAAACCAATTTAAGGCGGTGGCAGTGAGTCCAGTGGTGTGATGTAGGCGGTGTAGGAGTATTCCATGGTCAACTGTGTCGAAGGCAGCAGACAAATCAGGGAGAATCAGGAGGGAAGGTGAACCAGCATCTGCTGCCATCCGTAGGTCATTTGTGACTCTAAGCAGAGATGTTTCTGTGCTGTGGAAGGAGCGGAAACCAGACTGAAAGGTTTCAAAGAGGTTTTTGTATTTTAGGTGGTCCTGGAGGTGGGCAGCAACTACTCTTTCCAGAACTTTAGAGAGAGGAATGGGAGTTTGGAAATGGGCCTGTAATTAGCAAAAACTTCTGGATTGAGAGTAAGTTTTTTGATGATTGGTCTGATTATGGCGGCTTTTAGGGCAGATGGAACAAAGCCAGCTTGGAGGGATTGGTTTATTACAGCGGTGATCAGGGGACTGATGGAAGAGATATTAGTTTTCACTAGGGCTGTAGGAATTGGGTCGAGGGCACAGGTGGAGGGTTTAATCTTCCTCATGATAACCTCAACCTCCTGCTGTGAGATTTCTGGGAAGCACTTTATGGGCTGGGAGATCTCAAACTGTGAGTAAGCAGACTGGATAGATTGAGTGGAAGATGTGTATCTTCAGCCAGCAAACAGGTCGAGTTGGGTCTCAAATCTTACAGGAACGGCTGCAAAGTGAGATAATATTAATGTTTGATAGCTAACAAGTGAGAAAATGTAACAAGATTGAGAAGCGGGCAATTGCTTGATGCTCCTCCTGAATCATCATCTGCTCAGCTTCATTTCAGTCTCAGATTAGTAGTTAGTTTCGCCTCTGGAATACAGAGAATACAGAATACAGATGTGTGTATCCAGTATGTGTGTATATAGTGTGCATGCATATGCCGATCCTCCAAAATATTCAAACCCTCTGCCCGAGGCTTCCTTTTTTGCTACAAAACAGCTCTGTGCTCTGAAACTTTTCTATCAGAACCCGCAATAAATTTTCAGTAATTTGTGCGACAGTAGCTCTTCTGATAGGCTGGCATCAGTTATCCTTGGGCACCCATGACCCTGTTTGCGGTTCACCAGTCGTTCTTCCATTTACCACTTTGGCAGGTTATTATTAGTCTCTAGATATATGTATTAGCATACAAGTGGCTGAAATGAGCTTCCTGCGTGGGGTGCGGAGTTTGGACCGCAGACTTAGTGACGGAAGGATTCAGTTGAGGTGGTTTGGGTGTCTCCAAACCACCTTCCTTTGGAGATTTTCCAGGCAGGTCCAATCATGACTCAAGGTAGATCCACTGAGACTCGCTGTAGTGACTATATATCTCATAAGGGTTTGCCTCGGGATTAGTTGGAGAGCAATACTGGGAGAGGAACGTCTGGAATGTCCTTCATAGTCTGCTGCAGTGACCCAACCCTGGTCAGAGTCTCTTAGATCTTTAGGTTTACATCAACTTCGGGAAAAGTATACACTTCCTGCATAATACATCCCACAAACTGAAGGATCCCATTGTAACAACGTCTGTAAGAATCTGACTTCACCAAGTGATGGTTATAATGTAATGGCTAATAAGTGTATATAGTGAGAATCACTCCTCACACTTTAAATTATAGTACAACTCTACAAAAGTCAACAAATAAATGAAGTTATGTAGATAAAGATATTTCTTCTCAATATCCTTGCCAAACAACCAGTGGCGAACTTTCTTGATGTGCAACTCTCCTTCAATACACAAATACAAAGCTGTGTTTACTGACTATCTTGGTAACATTTGGCTTTTTACTGATTTCTTTAATAATATCTCCTGGTTGGATGATATACAGGACATTTTGAAGTTAGGCCGGAAATAATACAAGATTCAATGCTACCACACAGATGGAAGGATTTAACAAATCTTTACCATCTGTTTTTCATGTGCAGATCTCACGCCAACACGTTTAGCGATTGTGACTTTTAGTCTTGTATAGAAAACGGGTAAACAAAGCAAAAGAGAAAAACAACACACATATTGTTTACACAAGTTGATGTGAAGTTTGTGGCTTCAGTAAAAAACATCTATTTTCTATTGTATGTTGTGAGAAGGGTGAATTTTCTCCAACTTTCTGACCAAGAATATTTAATCAAACGGAAGAAAAGTTTCTGTCTGCTAGCACACATAACCTGTGAGGTTAGGTTGTACTCTCTGCACACTCTTTCTCTTTAACAGGCAGAGACGGGAGACGGCTGCAATTTCTCAACCTCGTCTTTATTAAAGCATACAGCCAGGTAAAGCACAGAGTATATCCATTCATCCATTTTCTTACGGCTATCTGGGGTCGGGTCCTGTTGAGTATATCTATAAAGATCTGCTATTCATGTCTTGACCTTTTCAAAGGTATTATCATCTGACACATCCCACTGAGACAGCAGGCCTCCCAGAGGACAGAACATCAGGCCAGTGACAAAGCCTCAGAGGAGAATTAAGGTGGAAGGAAATCTGATTGTGTCGATCTGGAGGCTTATGATTAAAACCTGGGGGATGCAGTGTTTTCCATTTCCATTTTTTTTTTTGGGTCCGGTGGATAGAGCTGATAGCCGATACACACGCAACAATTCTTGGTCATTTATGTCGAACTCATAAAACGAGGTGATGAATAGCAGATGTCGATTCAATAAACTGTATTTATTGCACTATACCGCTACACTTCACTTCACTGTCAGAAGTTAGAGCAAAGATTAGAAATTCTTTGGTTAACTAAGGTTACTGGGAAAATAAGTAGATCAAAACTTTGTAAAAATAAATAAATAAAAATATGAGTCCCACCTGAAATGTGATATTGAATTATAAAAGTATAATACAGTGACATGATTGTTTAAACTTTTCAGTCGTTGGAATGGTCAGCAACATGGCAGAAAGCGTTCCAGGGAGGGAATGTATATACATCATGAATTGATATGGGATAACTCTAGCTTTGTAAAATGGCTTTCATTTTCAGCACACCAGTCAGTGTCGTTCTTTAAATAAAGACGATCCCTCACAAATTGTCTCTTCATGCATTGGGGGTAACTTAGCAGCAAAGTTCTTTGAGTCACTCACATGATCATTTCTGTTTAGGATTCCTGGCTGTTTGTGGGCCAAGCCCACTGAATGCACCCAGAATGGGCAGCAGTTTGGGCTGATCTGTTAGATTATCTGTGGTAGTGTGGTACAAAGAAATCGATTATGTCTGGCTGTAATTACTATACAAGTATTGTGAATGAATTGTTTACAAAGAGATTTATTATTTGATATACGATATTCGTTCTATAATGAAATAAGATTTAAAAGTAAATAATGGTTTTCTTTAAAGTAAAGAAAAAAAAAGAAACCTCATCTGCTGCAAGATCAAAATGCATATATTAAAAAGAAATGGTTTCTTCCTAACAAACAAAGTGATCCCAACCAACCGTGCTTCCTCTCTTGCTGACAGTCACAACATTGTTGATTAATCTAGCTCTCTGAATGGCTAGGTGTTATGATAGTTATCAAGGACTTTTGACAGTCCTGGGTTTTTGTTTACTCAGCGCAGTACGGAGGGTAAGAGATGCCAACGATGTTTATTCAAATGAATTCATTTTTGATGATAGTTGGCATATTCATTTGTTTTTTGGCCTGATGATGGCAGGGGTCTCATCAGCCTGGTAGCCTGCCAGGGTTGTACAATGGTTGGGGAAACCCTGTGACAATTATATGAACTATAAGAGGAGTAAATTAAAATCATCTCTCTCTCTCTATGAAGATGAATGAAAGAGAATTCAAGCTCATATTTTTCCTCCTAGAAATTTAAATACAGAGCAGGACATTTATTCCCTCTCTTCATAGCAGCTGCCGTAATATTTTCCTCTTCATTTGTCTGTTTCCACCCATTTCTTTTGCCATTCTGACTCTGATTCTATACCTCAAATGGTCGGCCTGCCTCACACTCCCTCCTCCCACTCTGACAGCGGTTAGTCGGGGCAATTACTATTCAAAGTGACAGAATGTAGATCATCACCATGTCTCAGTATTAGGTGAAGTGAAATGGTCCATGACAAAAGCCGACGTATGCTAGTGCGCAGCATTCTAATACTGTACAATGTGTGTGTGCAATCTGGTGTAATCCTTACAGTGTCTGCTGTATCGGAGTTTCTTAGTGAATCACCTTTGGATGCAGCGGCGGCGATGCAGTTTAGCACAAGGAAAGGTCGTCTTGCTGTGCTTAGTGTATCTTGGCCATTAATCCCAACACTCAGCCATATTCTGTGATAGCAAATGCATTATTCTTGCAGTGATGTATGTGCTATGTACGTAAAATGTATCTAAATCCTGAATACTCCTAGTTAGTTCTGAATCCCTTTGCAGGATTTCGTTCAGCATCCCTCCTCACTTTGATGCTCATAATAGACATTTTAGGACCAATTCAGTCATAAATCACACAAGCACACACACAATCCGTCTTTGGGCTGTTTGTATTATGTTGTATTACTCTTTCTGAAACAGATGGTCTTATGAGCTTTGAGTTTTAACAAGCATAACAATCAGAAGGCCTCAAACCCTTTTTGTTTTTATTTAAATATTATTTTTAATTGACGCAAAAATATTGATTCTAAAACTGTTTTCCCCCTTTACTTTAGGTAGCATGAGAAGCTCAAGCTGTTGCCTTCAAATGTACACCTATCATACACCATAATATAAGAATCTCTGACAGAAGAAGTGAGAATAATATAGATTTTCTATAGTAGGCAGGAAGTGAACATTTAGTCCTGAACTTTATTTGAAAGAAGTAAAATGTGCGAGCATAATGTCCTGAGAAGGATTGGTATGGCTAGGCAAGTTTATTTGTGTATATATAGATATATATATATAGATATATAGATATATCTATATATAGATATATATATATATATATATATATATATATATATATATATATATATAGATAGATAGATAGATAGATAGATAGATAGATCTATCTTTATCTCTAATCTATAATTACTAATCTATAATGGACTGCAAGAGGCTTAGAAGTTTCATTTCACTTCAAAGGGAGAAAACATTCATTTAAAAAATTTTGAACCCAAAATAACGACCAACCTTACTTCCACTGCAATGATTTAAAAGAAGAGCACTTAACCCACACTACTCATTATGGTTTTAAAACTTTAAAGAAAAGTCTTTCTAACATATATGGCTTTATTACATCCAGATCTGTTATAACAGAGACAATTTTGGTGCACTCACAAACAAGTCCCACACCAGGAGCTTGACAATCAGATCTCGACATACAGTTTTATTCATATGAAGTCATTGACATGTGTCATAATCAATGTCAGGGCCAATTTGTCTTGCACCCTCAGACAGAATGGCCACATTTCTTTTTGCCAGACATAATACCAAATAGACCTCAGAATCACAGTGGGCAAAGGGATTGTTTTCGTCTCTGTAAAACTTGCCAAAAGCCCTGTTTGATCTTACTAAGTTGCAGCATTTCCTCTGATAGTATTCTCTAAGCAGAGCAGTGGCCAACATTGTCAGCTCTACACATCCTGTGCCTAAGCTTTAATTACAGCATAGTCAGACAAGCTGTCAAGCCTGCTGCCCTTCCAGTCACCATGCCGATCAATAATAGGACTAATTCCAATGCCATTGCTTTTGTTAAAGATCACAACAAGAGCCTGGTAATGGACAGAGATGCAATAAAAGAAAATCCTTGTCTTAACGTTTTCTCCATCACCTGCAAAACCAGTTTGATCCCTTGTGATTCTAATGAGATGAACGTGGTGTGCAGAAAATTAACATAAAACACTTTTCATGGAGCATTGGTATTCAAAGCATATCTTTTTTTTGTAGATGCCTGTGCTGTTTGTTCAAATGTAGAGGTAGCCAGGATGAATGAGCCTCTTTCAAAACAAGCTTTTTTCATATTTAGAAATAAACAGAGCCACTCGGGGTTGAGCGAGGCTGAAATGAACATGGTTGCAGAGTGCACCATTACAGTACCGAGTGCTGAGAGGAGTCAGTGGACAGAGGAAGTGCTTGGTTAGGTAGAGAGGAAGATTTGTGAGGAGAGGGGCCAATATGGGAGAAGATGATTGGGAAAGATTGATAGGTTAAAGATGTGAGACAGAAATATGGGTGATTTAAAGACAGCGAGGGTGAAAAAGAAATAGAGCTGAAAAGCAGTGAAAGGTGGGATGAGAACTAAGGAGCTGATGACAGGAATAGTATAGAGGAGGTGTCACCGTTAGGGTGTCTCGCTGAGATGCTATTAAACACTCTCTTATTCTGCGTACTGTCACAGCACAGAGTCAGGCTAAGAAATAGAGTTGTGAGTCACACACTACAACACCCAGACACCAGCGATACCTCCACACATTAACGTCTGACTGGTGTTCATTTGTTTCTGCTCTGAGCTTTTTCATGACACCAATGTACCTGCATGACAAAATGATGACATTTATGGGCAAAATATTTTTCGAGAAACTTTGTAATGGCTATTTTCAGAAGACAAATTGTCTGATGGAAAGTGTTGTATAGAATAAAATGGGCAATAGCTAACCTTTTCATATAGCATAAATAGTTATCCACCTATCTGCACTTGCCCTGTGCCTGATTTACACAGCTATTAACAATATAAATGCTGTGGAGGCATTGAATGATGTCTGGGTGTGTAGCAAGTATGCAGAACCCCTGTTCTGCATACTTGAGGGCAGGAATCGCAGCAGAAGCTAATATTATAAAATATATTTATATAGGCAGGTTATCACGTAATGAGCACTTGGATCACAAGAGACGACAAATAAATCCATAATGAGCCGTGAAGTATGAAACTAAACCCAATGGTTGATGTAGCCACAATAATGCAGAAGTACAGTTTGCAGAACAGTTTCATTTGTCACCTGCTACATTTTCATTACTCCCTCCACCTGGGTCAGAGTCAATGAGAATAAATCCAGGCACAAAACGTAAATTCAGCACAAGGAAAGAAAAGTCTTGTGCATGTGGGGAAACTAAAAAAATAAGATTAAATATGGAAAGTTTCCAGATCATCAAGTCTGAAGTTGTTTATTCACCCATACAGTTCACTAGATGACATGATCCATATGAGACATGTTCTTTTCTGTGGTTTAACGGACCATAATCCATACCTGATCTATACTGACCACCCCTAATGGTTCTTAATGCATGTGAATGGTGAGAAACTCCATATATTTGTTCACCTCAATTGATTCTAAACCTTGCCATATGGCTGTAAGACCTTTTTTTTTTTAAATTTCAGTAGTTTTTAAATGTCAGTATTCTCCATTTGGTGATATCAGGATTTGAAGAATATAACTTCAGCAGATGATTGCTTGGTTTCCATTAGAAAGACATAGCCAACAGCTAAACAGTAACTATTTTTCTCAAACATTTAGTCCCTAAGTGTTGGCAATTACAGTAATCTGATACAGCAACAACTTTTGCAAATTTCCCATGTATGCAGGGTACATGTGTTACGTCTCAAAAAGACTGATAGTTAAGACCCACGTGCAGGGACAACAAGATAGGCCACAGTGTCCAAGTGGTGATGGCATATTAACGTGCATATTGTAGGGAATTGATCAGTCATAACATTATTATTATCACCTACTCAATAATGTGTGGGTTCCCTTTTGCTGCCCAAACAGGTTTGTGTTCTGACATCAATCAGTACCAGCTTTTTCAGCAGTTTGTGCTGTAGTAGTTCCTCCGTGGAATTGACCATTATGGGCTAGGCTTCTTTCCCCGAGTGCTTGCTTGAGTTTGGGCACCATGAAGATCCAGAAGTCCTACCTTCACGATAAAATCAGATTTTACTTGCATTCCAGAATATCAAATTCAATATATTCAAATATAAAATGAAAAATTGTTCACCTGCTGCTTAAGATATCCCAGCCATTGACAGGTGCCATGAGATAATCAATGTTATTATTTCCCCAAAAATGGAGGACATTATGGAATCGTCACTGCCCCCACCACGTCCGCTGGATTATGTATCATTTTAAAATTTTATACATCCATAAACCTTAGTGCGAAGATCTGGATTGATTTTGGGAATCCACAGGGGCGACGTTGGCTCAGTTGGTAGAGCGGTTGTCCACTTATCTGAAGGTCGGTGGCTCGAACCCCAGCTTGAGCAAGATACTGAACCCAAAGTTACTCCCATTGGCTGTTCCATTGGTGTGTGAATGATGGCGTGAATGGTTACCGCTTCTGATGAGCATGTGGTGCCTTGCATGGCAACCTCTATCATCACTGTATGAATGTTTGTGTGAATGGGTGAATGCTGACTCGTGTTATAAAAGAGCTTTGAGTAGTCAAGCAGACTGGAAAAGCGCTGTATAAGTGAAGTCCATTCACCATTTAAAGGTCGGTATATTTTCTGATGCTTTATCTGCATAACTGTCAACCATAATTTTTCACCCGTTGGTCTGTTTTGGTCCAAATTTAGTGCTTAAGAAATGCACTTGAGAAAATATATCTTTTAAATAACATATTTTACTCTAAAAGGTCATACTTTAATCACTAGGGGGAGTTTTCTTTACGAAAAACACTGTTTTTTGGACATTACTTCACATTTAGTTTGAGTAGTTCTATCAGGGCGATTGCTTGTACAGCAAAGGTTTTTGATGAGTTTTCAAGGATATACATTGCTATTAGGAACGACAGCATAGGATAGTTCTGACTTCACCTGTTAATGGTTATACTTTTATTGGTGACTGGTGTAAGTCCGATATATAGAGCATTACAAACATCCAGCTCAGGATGGTTAAAAAGGCAAAAACCAAACCCTAAAGAGCTAATTCGCTTTAAAGAAAATTAAGGAATCTGGATTATTGAAGGAGAGAGCTTGAAAAAAAAAAACCCTAAAGAGCTAATTCTCTTTAAAAAATTAAGGAATCTGGATAATTGAAGGAGAGAGCTTGAAAATCAGACGTTCGCTAACCCAAAATCCATATCAATATAAACAGACTACAACTGGGGGGCAACCTGGAAGAAAAACAGAGAGAGGAAGAATAAAAGGGAAAAACATGAAATGCAAGAAAATGAAGTACAAGTGAACCTCAGACACAAAAGTAAAGTACAAAAATACAAAACAGAGAGAGAGAGAGAAAAGGGTCAAAATACGTCATAAGACAACAAAGCAGGAAATGGAAAGAGAACTACACTCTTGAAATAAAACAGGGAACAGAAGCCACCGAACCCAGAATCAGGAGTAAACCAGTCTGATATATCTTCACAGAATGACCTCTACCTTTCAATGAGATAAGGCGTTTGTCAAAGGACAACAATTTTCATTGGTTCAATCTAGCACTCAACAGTCCCATGTAATCTGCACTTATCCATCTACATTGCAGTTTAGAATTCTGTATACTTCAAATCTCTCGAAAGTCTGAGAGAAAATTAACTACTTAGATCTACTGTGCGACCTGTCTATTCCAACTGCTGCACAATTTAGTCTCTTAACTGGTAGGGCAGCTGGCAGAAGGTGGAGTTGGTAAGTGGATTACCATCGCCCTGAAGCCGATTTATCTGATAGATGTCTGGACCTGGTCCGTCTGGCTGACCTCTGGGGTAAACTGTAAATTAGATTTCTCCCCAGCAGTGACTGTATGTTTTTTAACCCCCTCGGCAAAGGGATCATAGATATTATGACATCCACAAAAGTGAGTATGTCACCTCTCCTGAGAACGGGCTTTGTCCTGGATGGTGTGATCCTATTATGCCAGAGAGGCGAAGAAGAGAGCTGAGACAAAATAGCAGGACTGTTGGGTCTGTGAGTGATAGATGGTGCGGCAAAGGAAGTGGTTTGGAAGAGAATGCTGCGTCAAGCAGTCAACTGGCCAGGCATTGATTTAATCTTGGGCACTCTCCTGATTTGACCGTGACACACTGAAATTGAAAATCCTAAGTGGATGTAGAGCTCTGTTCACTCACCTGAACACTGTACACTGATAAACCCACAATGAACCTAAAAGTGGGCTGAAACAATGCTCGAAATAGAATGGGTGCGGGACATCAGAAGACCCAGGGTAAGACAGCTGTTTCAAGCCTGCTTACAAGCAACTAAATCCAAGAGGAGCTGGTGTATTGATCTGTGCTGGGGTGGTAGAAGTCACAAAGCTCATGCTATTGGATCCTTTCTATCCATTGGATTTTACCTCAGATATCTAGAGAAGTCCGTCTGGATAAAAGACCATCGATTGGGCCCATGATTTTGTTAACTGATAAATATTCTAATTGCTGTCAGATGAAACAGGATGGATAACTGTGTGAGGAATGTGGTTCTGAACAGGTTTGATAAAATGTAATAAAGCAGAGGACTAAGCTGTGGTCTCATGTTTATGTATTGTAGAGGGAAATTGATATTGATCCCGAGGCCATCCGGTTTTGTGTATTACTTATGTCATTCTCTCTATGTCTCCCCTGCCCATGCAGTGCAAAGTCTCCAAAATAATCTTTAATTAAAAAAGAATCTGTCTTTAAACCCACTCGTGTTGTATTGTGGGATCAGTCAATGTATGGGATAAGCCGTAATCCTGGGTATTTGGTGAATACATTCATTAATGGAGAAATGTGTAAAGACAAGTGTGCGCGTTTTCCATGACTGACGTGACTTTGTGACGGACGTGCACGCACACTGGCATACATTCTGCATCGCTGACTCTATCAATAAATGGGTTTGCCAACATATCTCATGTCTCCTGTTTGTCTGCATATCATGCATTGGTGAGAGAACATGCACACACGCACACAGACCCTGACCAGCTGTATAAACAGGAACTACACAGGTCACACACGCTACAGTTTTAATAATAACAGGATTCTTGTTGATAGTCACTTTCATGTTCAATCAATTTATATCCTCTAACACCATTTCATCCATCATCAACATTCACACTCAGATATAATACTTGCAAACAATTTGAACATAGCAAGTATGATTCATCCTGAACTGACAGAAGCTTAGTAAACTGCATCTTCTTCAGATTAGCCAAATTATTAGCCCTTCTCTGTGATCAGCTAGATCGGCAAGTTTACCCAGTATTATTCAAGCATTGATTAAACGTTGAGTAATTCAGGGGAGGAGCACACTATTTATGCTCCTGCAGCGAGCTGCTGCTTCACAGTCCACCACACACACACACACATACACATACGCACACACACACACACATACACGTGGGAGTTCTCCAGGCCAGCTCAACCCCTCTATTCTTCTGCCGCCGTCCATGGCGTCGAATAACGTAGAAATGGGTGTGTTCTTTTGTTTAGTCCAGAGGTAACCTAGCAGACCCCTAAATGAGGAATGTGTCTGCATGTGTGCTGGATAAAGCGAGAGAAGGATTTATGGGTTTTAAGCATGTGGCTGTCAAGGTCTTCTGTTAGAGGCATTATTGCCTCTGGGCTTTTGCATCGGGTTAATGGTGGTCTTAAGATATTAATTTAAGTCCAATTTGATATTTAATGATAAGAAAGATAGCCTTCTGTCTGAGGCTGAGTTGTAGAAGTTATTCTCATATTCTTTTGAGACAGCCAATGGGCGCAACCCCCTCATTATGGCGGCAGACTCGTTGCTAGCTTTCGTCAGCATTCTCTGTCTGGAATTCCACACAATGTTGTGCTGAGATTGCAAACTTTTGCATGGTTGCTGCAATACTTGAGACACTGAGCAATGATGATGTCTCTTTTTCTGTTGGTTTTTCACAAGTATTTTCATGGCGTGCACAAATAATCACGTTACGTAAGGTGGAATCTGGAGCACAAGATGTGCCACAAGATGCTTGGCGTGCCCTGCTGGCTTTGCTCGCTTGCTGGTTATAAAGTGAAGCATCCTTTGTGTGACAACAGCAAAGAGATCCTGTTGACTACTTTCCGTGTCCACCTGAGTTTGACAAACGAAGGTACTCACCCTTAAAAAAATCCCAACTCTTGTTGTTTTGCTGTTTTTCCCCTGTTACTTAAAGAATTCTTGGCACAGTTTGAATAGGCTCTTAAGTTATTAAGGAGTAAAATGGGTTATTGGTCATTAGTAATGTATTGTACAGTAAAGCAGGGACTTTCTCTTATCTGCTTTGCTTGGCAGAAATAGCATTCTTACATCGGTGTCTCTTTGCATGAAGTAGATAGCAGCTAAATATATACTATCTGATTTAAATATAACCTTTGCCTCAACTTTGTTCTCTTTTTTATTATTCATGTTATCTCCATCACTTGCCATTTACTGCAGAGCCTTTTGGCTGGATCACATATTCACCATCCACTCAGATTGCATTACCGGGGCAGTTAAAAGTAGCGTTTGAAGACCCCCGCTGGGACAGCAAATGCAGGGCAGACTGGGCTGCCATGCGGCGCTTTGAACCCCCGACACTTGTTCACTGAAGAAAATCAGAGACGAGGTGGGAGAATAGCACATGGTGAGAAAAGATGTGCTCAATAAAGTTATTCACTTTGTTGCATTTTTCAGGGGCCAGTAGAGAACTTTCCTTTTTTGATATATGCAATAAAGCTTTGGGACATGGAAAAGCACTGCACAGGTGTTTTGACTGTCATAAATTTTAAATGTCAGGAGACCGCTGACTACTTTCCTGATTGCCTTTTTGGTAACCCTTATTTTCTGTTGCTCTTAAGTAACCCATAAAGTCACTAAGGATGCTGTTGTGTTTTAGATGCTATTTCTTATTTTATATTCAAGAATGAATAACATGAGTAGGTCATTACCAGCTAGTGTGCACCTTTTCTTTTTTTTGCTGTGTCTCTTTAATTCTCCAGAATGAAAAGGAAATAGTAGCTGATGTAGTTGCATGAGTCAGACTGTTATCAGCCGAAGTTAACACCTTCCTGTAAAGTAAGAGTTAGTAAGAGTGTTTTCAAATTATAAGCCATTGAAAATGTTGAAGGCTTTCATGAAGCCTTGATGCTGGACTTGAAGCCTTCGATAGCTCTTAATCTCTGCCGTAAAGCTCTAAGTCAGACTGAACATACAGCTCTCTGCTGCAATCAGAGAATCGCAGGTTCATCCGTGATATATTTTTTTTCTACACATTTCAGTTTCAAAACTAGTTCGACCAGACTGCTGACGTCTGATTTCTGTAAAGTGGGCTGTCAAACATCTTCCTTGAATGGGCCCACCTAGTGAATAGACAAAATTAACTATATCTATAGTTTATAAATGAGGGGATTTATGAAGTTTGGGGAATTCTGATAGTAATAAGAACTCAAAACAAATAGTTGTCCCTAGGTCAAGCCTTATCTTATGATTCCTATTAAGAAATTCAGTTTCTTTTTTAGACCTTTCCTGATTGAACGTATGCATGTACAGATCATTTTGCTTAATTTATTTTCCAGTAAAGGTAGCGTTGTGCGTCCAGGCATGGTGTTGTCTGTCTGTTCTTCCAAAACCCTCTAATATAAGAATAATAATAATACATTTAATTTATAATGCACTTTACATTTGGATCAAATCTCAAACTGCTCCTCTGCCTAAGCTGGTAAGCATAGGAAAACAAAAAACTGCACATGTAGCAAAAATAAAATAGCATGAACACAATTATAGAGATTTTGGCAAGGTTTCTTTTTTAAAATTTTTAGTTTCAATCATTTTCTGCTTTATTCTTGATCAATATTGGATGTTGTTATAGTAAATATTAAATCACATTGATATTATCTTGGCTTTGTTTTTGGGATCACAAAGTCTTTAACAAGTATTTCTTTGTCTTAACAAAATTAACACGGATTTTGTGCATATATTTTCACGGCCCCTGAGAATAAATCCCTTTTACAATGGCGAGTCCTAACTTTTTTTGTATGTACAATGTGCCAAGATCTATGGGATTAATAATCCATCCATAAACATTAGCATAGTGGCAATATTAGTTGGAATGCCAGCATGCTGACATGATGGAAGTTTGTTCAATCTTAAAAACCATAAAATAAACGATGCACCACAGACTAAGTGGCATTTAGAGGTGATATGAATAGACTGATGTTAAGACAGAGTACCCCTTCAATGTAATGGATCTAAACACAATGCTACGAACAAGCAGACTATACATTCATTCTATCACATATAAAGCTCTGGTCCTTCCTCCTCATATCCCAAATAGATTAAGCAGTACAACTAACGTACGATTGTCTATAATATCGACGCAAATTCGAGTCACTTCAGTTTCACTGGAGAACCTGATGCATGTATCTAATATAACATATATCAGTATTATTGATAGATCGATAAGTCCTGCACTTTCTTTGACACAACCAGCTTTTTACCATTACCACCACACATTTCCCAAAAAGAGAAAGAAGTACACTGAATCACTAAATCCTATTCATAGAGAGTTATTATCCTTCCAACATTCAAGACATCAGACCATTTCACTATTTTCGTTCTACCAAAATACGAACAGACTTAAGTGAGTGTACGAAAGTAGGAGAATGCTGCTAACTGATTCTATCAACAGGACTTTGTAATAGTCTTCTAATAACTGAAGGTTCTGGCTTCCAATCTACGTCTTGAGACCCCCAAATGCAGCACTAAGTTCTAACAACACCAGAACAGAGACCAGTCCCTCATCAGATGCCTTTAAAAAGGTAATTTGTAACTTCAACCAGTGCTGTGTCTCTGCTATGGTGAACTCTAAAACCAGACTGGAAATCTTCAAATTAACTATTGTTACGCAGAAAATCACACAATTGTTCGGCTACTTTCTCTAAGAGGTTAGATATAGATGCAATTTAGATGCAATTTGCTACAGACTCTGGATCAAAGGTCGGCTTTTAAAGCAGTGGTTTGACTATGGCTATTTTAAAGGACTGTGGTACGTAGCCTGAATTTAAAAAAAGATTGATGATTTCTAACAGAGTTGCTGAATAAGGGTAAACTTTCTTCAAGTAGACTAGTTTAGATGGGATCTAGGACACACGTTGTTGTTTTGTATGAGGCAATGAGAGAAGTTATTTCTTTTAGATAGGACTAGATGAATAGGACTGAAGCAGTCTAGATGTGCACCAGGTCTATCTGTTGTTTCTAAGAACACAGTCCTGGGGTGTAAACTAGAACCATTTGAAGGCTGGAGGTTTTGGATCTGGTCCCTAAAAAATATAATTTTGTCATTCAAGAAACTCTAGATAAGGTTAGGAGGTCAAAAAGTAACAAATTAATTGCGGTTCTGAAATCCTGTGTTAAATAGCTAGGCCTTGTCTTAACAAACATTCCCAAGCTGTCATCCCTATGTGATACTTCAAGCTGACCAACTTCACCCCTGTCAAAATTCCAACAGATCACCATGCTGACATGACTGTTGGTGACCGTTGATGAAGGCAAGATGCCGGTGAAGGATTTCATCTGGTCCAAATAGTATTTGTCTACAGAGCAAAAAAGGTGCTGAGGTGAATCACATTCTACCCTCCTGCACACCACCAGAACCCCCATGATATATAATAAAGGTCTTCTCTAAAATCAATGCATATTATAGTCCCTCTTCCCCTTTGCAACAAAGCACCCTGAACATCAGAAAGATGAAGGAAATGGTTGTGGATGCTTTAAGATTGCAGTGTCAACATTCCATAGGTTAAAGAAAAACATGGAGGAGGGCTGTCAGACAAAGAAAACCTACATGTGGATATTGCTGAGGAGCTCACCTGGATGTCCAGCACATCCAGGTCAAAAAATCAAGACATGGTCTCATAACCCACTATGAAGACTCTTTAATCAGCATCACTGTCTGGCATGGAAACTGGTCCAGATGGGACCACAGACCGCTGTGCAGTGCGGTATATACAGTTCAATGAAACAACGGACCACCTATTTCTATCATCCAAAACTGGATTTCCTAAGTATCATAAGAGATACTCCACACCACTGTAATTGGCTGCTCAGACTGCTGAATCTAGGGACACTTCTGTATTCAGAGGACCAAACCTAAAGTCTTAAGAGGAGCTTCTGTGCTCCACACCTGTACTTCACTGCTCTTACTTCATTTAGTGTTTATTTTTGCTTTTATCTGCACAATAGAATTTGCATGTAGGCAGGGCACCAAAATAACATAAAACAAGATGATTAATGATATTAATAAAGAAGCTGGGTGCTTAGTCATCTGTATATTAACTATTTTATTGAATCTCATTTTCGCACTGCCAAACCTCTGACAAAATGACAAAACCACTTTGTTCTAATTGTAGCTCGGTGTTCCAAAGATTTGCTTGCATATGGTAACACAGCAGTTATTTATTCATGACTTCATTTTTTAAAAGGGCCCAACTAGTTATTTGTAGTCTTTGTTAATCTCTCTATAATAAGAGGATGGAAAAAATGTGAGAAAGAAATTCTCAGAGGATTGCATTCTGGGGTTTTACGTATTTCTCAATAGGGGCGGCTGTGGCTCAGTGGGTAGAGCGGCCATCTCCCGATCGGAAGGTAGCCGGTTCAAATCCCACCAGGGTCTACTTGTCGTAGGGTCCTTGAGCAAGACCCTGAATCCTTAGCTCCCCGGGCGCTCCACGAGGGGCTGCCCACTGCTCCCTCAGGGATGGGTCAAATGCAGAGAAGTAATTTCACTATGTTGTACTGTGTATGACTGTATGTGTGACTAATAAAGGAATCTTTCTTTTCAAGCCCACTCACAAAGTACGCTCATATTAGACTTAGCTTTGAGATTGGCATTGTGATTGCAGCTGAGATTATATACGCCGCACAATTCCTTTAATTATGTCGCTGTCTCTTCTCTGTTGGAAGAGACAAAATGGATCAAAGGCCATATTGGAAAGAGTAAGTAAACAATTATCTTCTTTTGTCTGCTATTGCTGTCAGTCAACAGAGACTTGCTTTCTAAACTACACCGCCGCCAAACCAGAGAAGGAACAAGATGGGGTAATGAAGATGCTGATATATATTATTAAAAAAGAATCTCCCTACCTCCTACCTCATTGCTCAGAAGACGGTTTCTTGTTCATAAGGACAGATTAGCAGAGTAATCGACTAGCCTGACTGCTTAATGATATTACCGCTGTTCATCTCCAAAAGTGCGGATTAGGGCTGAAACGATTCCTCGAAGAATATGAGTAACCAGATTCATAAAAATCATCGAGGCGATACTCTGTTTAAATCGGGACAACCATGCAGCACACTATTTCGCAGGGATGGTTATTTCTGTGGCACAATGCGCTTGCTTCCGCTGTTGCTGTAACATGGATGCGGGGCGTGGGCTGCAAAATCATGAAGGAAGATGGAGAAGAAAATAGTGAGTTGCAAAATGAACACCCCGGACACCACAGAGGAAACGACAGAAAATATCCAAAGAGTGGGATCACTACAGGTTGAGACAGGGGGAAAAAGTGCATTGTGTACTGCAAACAGAATTAGCTTACCAAAATACCACTTCATCAACGCTGCAGCACCTCAACCGAAAACATCCAGGCTTTCAATTCAATACACAGAGTGGAAGGGACATAATATAATGTTAACGTGGCTTAGCAGTAGCATTTAACTTAAATTAAAGTATTTCTTAGTTGAAATTAAGGCTAGTAAGGAACACAAATTAATCTAGTTATAAGATAAGATAAAATGATTCTAAGAACTTCCCCTGTCCAGGTAGGAGAACGCGCTGTGATGGTGGAAAACAAATGCGACACACAATCCAACACTGTCAAAGCTGGCAAAGTCCTTTCTTTTTATCCAGGCAACATCCATGCCTTCAGAGTGTCTGTTTGTCTACGGTATTAAAAACATTGCTTCACAGCGCAGGGCGAGCAACAGTTTTGAGCATGTTGATGTTCAAACTTTTCTTCATTTCAACCTCAGGCTCCTTTAAAGACTCCTTTAAAGGCACAAGCACACAAACTCACACACACACACATAAGTATGTTAATATGCCAATAAAACATAAAAGCCCTTTCTTTTGAAAATATGTTCTATAAAGAACCTGTTCCCATTGCATTGATGACAATTCAGTGAGTGCAAGCAAAGCATTTGGAATGTTAATGGTGGTACTAGTAATTAGTGTTTTTGCAGTTTCAGCTGAATCATTTGATTTATTATAACTGTTTTTGTGAACACTGCTGAGTCATATTATTACAATTAAAGCAATAAACTTGCTTTTTTAATAACAGGGACAATTCGTTTTTATTTGTTGGCACTGAGCTAGGCAATTCTTTAGATTTTTCCAGTGCCCTCACCACTAGTGGTAGCATGAGTCAGTATCTGCAACCCACAGAAGTGGCTCAAGTAGTTCAGCTCTTCCAAGATGACGGTTTGGCGGTGGGTCAGTGATGATCTGGGGAGGCATATCCTTGGAGGGCCGGCCGCACAGACCTCCACGCGCTAGTGAGGAGTACCCTGACTGCTGTTAGGTACCGGGATGAGGTCCTCAGACCCATTGTGAGACAAAGGCATTGATGCTATTGACTGTTCTGCCTGGTACCCACACCTGAATCCAATCAAAGACCTCTGGGACATCAATGTATCGTTGCATCCACCGACCGCTGCCACTTCGCACCACAGACTGTCCAAGAGCCGACTGATGCCCTGATCCAGGTGTGGGGGGAGACCCTCCAGGAGACGATCCGTTGTCTCATCAGTAGCATGCCCAGACATAGTAGGGAGTAGATACAGACACGTGGAGGCTAGACACACTAATGAGCCACATTATGAGTTGTCTTGAGGAAATTCACAAAAGTTGGATCAGCCTGGGATCTAATTTTTCCACTTTGATTTTGAGTATGATTCTGAATCCAGTCCTGAATGGGTTAAGGATTTTGGTTTCCATTCATCATTCTTACGTTATTTTGTTCTCAAAAAATTACACTATGTGATCAATAAAGATTTTCAACTTGAATCTTTCATTCATCCAGATCTGGGATGTTTGAATAAAGTGTTCCCTTTATCTTTTTTAGTAGTGTATGATAAAGCTTCTTTCTTCTTATTCCGGCTCTTCCTTTTAGCGGTCGCCCAGCAGATCATCTTATTCCACATATTGATTTGGCTAAGGATTTACGTCGAACGCCCTTCATGACACAACGCTCTCCATTTATCCAGGCTTGGGACTGACACTAGAAGTACACTGGCTTGTGACTCAGTTACTACCATTAGGTGTTTTGGTAAAATACACTGGTCCACGGCATGCTAACTCCCAGACTAAGCCTGAATAGCTGCTTAGCCAGAGTTCTTATTCCTGTTCTTATTGAAATTATTAGAATATGATCAGTTTGCTTGTGACTTTCGGCTTTGCGATTGACTTTTTTAACCACTATCTAACCGCTACATACGTATATTGAAAACCAACTTGAAAAAGACAGCACTCATAGAACACTTATCTCCATCAAGACAGTTCAGTTCCTCATTATATTGTAGTCTATCCAACCGTGAAAACCAACCCCTACAATGTTCATCACATTGGTGTCATTACTACTTTGATAGTTATTGACAAAAAACAATCTGCGTCATCTCAGTACCTCAGTACCTCAGTACCTACAACGGTACACTGACATTGACACCAAATTGAATCCCTACAGTTTAAGGCCCAGTTTAATCTTAGTTTGAATCCGAAGCATTTACAACATTACATAAGCATTTTTCATTGAGCCCAATACATTTAACACTCTCGACCACCAGTTGTGGAATATTATCTGGATACAGACATTAATGTGTGCTAGGTCTTATGGGGAACACATGACAGTTTTGGTGTTGATTGTAAACCTCGCCTAGGAATTTAGAAGCAGTAATCTTATAATTGCCTCTACCATGGAAAGGCAAAGAATTCCGAGTCCATAGGACAATCTAAACCACTATCAGAATGTAAAGGGTTGTCCTTTGCCCTATAAAATCAAAAAACCATGACTCTTTCAGCAATTCTGCTATGAGACATTTAAACAGCAAAGAGTCATCGTTTTTTGTGGCAAACGTCAGATACTGATGACCTTTTGGAATTGCTTTAGACCTGAAAGATCTCTTGATCTCAAATCGGCTGTTGGATTTTAATCCTCATTTCGATTGTCCCATTTTTTTTTTTTAGCTTTACACTTTCAGACTCTAGTCCGGAAATATTTGAGGCAATCAACTAAGTCATGTGGTTTTGAAAAAGATATCAGTCAACTTTTCTTACTGCTGCTCCCAGTTATGTTTCCAAATCCATTGTTGAACTGGCACAGGCTTTTACGCCGTTCCCCATGCAACCCTCCTCATGTACTGGGGCTAGGGATGAGTGCCAAAAGTGCAGTGGCTGGAGTAAAAAAAAAAGTTAATAAAGAACTGTGTCAATAATTGTTTTTTTCTCCATAATGTAATAAACATCTGTGATCTGCTTTTATGCACAGAGACACATGAATCTTCCACAATACTGCAAAGTAGGAGTGGACTTTTGTCAGCAGCTCACATTACTAATAGCAATCAGTCATACACTGTCCAGCACAGTTAATGTATATCCCTGCATTTGACCCATCCCTGTGGGAACTGTTGGAAGCCCCGTTGATGCTTGCAAGGAGCCCATTGGGTTCAGGCTCTAGCTCAAGGCTCGAACTGGCTAGCTTCTGTTCTTTTGGTTGGGAGACAGCCGCTCTACCCACTGAGCTGCAGCAACTAGCTGCTTCTCAATCCATTAGTTCCCTTCATTATTCAAAGCTCATTTTGCTTTCAATAAGTACTTAAAATTTCTGGCACATGTAGCTCTGACAGTCTAAGTGGAAACTAACCGTCTCAGAAAACGATTAGATTTTTCACTTCACAATAGAAGCCCTCATATGTATCACTTGTTGAATGCATTGCCTGAGATTTACCATTGGCAGGAAAAGTCAGTCAGTGACGCCCGGTTATTTTAAGTTCTGATATTTGAAAAGAGTCAGAGTACATTTTCTTAGCCCTGTTTTTGTTTTTGTTGTTGTTTATTTTTGTGGGGATATACATAGATATCCATCTTAACTGAGTCAAAATCTAGTTTTTCATTGTTGGTGTTCCCTGCTCAGTAATTTGGTTCCTTGAAGGAATCATCTTCTAGTTAATTCTTTGAGAGACTGAGAGAAAATGAAAATAATAGAAAGGTTTATTTAGATGAATCAGTTTAATCTTAATTTCCATGTGGATAAACTAACCAACACTCATGGAGAGATTCAGATCGGAGACATTTTCTATTAGTCTGAAATCCAGGTAACCCACTTTTGCTTTGGCATGTTTACTCTTTGATTATCTGGAGAGCTGAGGGAAGCACAATCTCTCCCCTGCCAAAACCAGGCTGGCAAGCTGTCACAACACAGATGAAGAGGCATATACCACCTGGGTGTTTGTAGGTAGCACACATTCAGACAGCCTGCTTGCATACACACCAACTGGTTGGTGCACATTAAGGACCACACATATTTAAATTCCGTAAAAAACATGTTTTTTTGCACAATGTGTGTTCCTGTGGTGTAGCAAGAATATCATAGAAAAACAGCAATATGAATGCATTTTTTATATTTTGATTAATGTTCAGATTTTATGATACGGAAATAAAACACAGATTTTTTTTTCATCTAAAAGAAATACACAGGAGATAAAAGTACTGTAGTCTTCCTCTCTGTTCCAATCACTTCTACCAAGATAATACGCCAGTATGCCCCCCGAAAGATGAGACTTGAGGCAAAAAGGATGATCTTATCGACATTCTGATCAATTCATATCTGCTCTCTTCTCTCAAAACTGTCCAATTTGCAAGCGGTTATTTTGCACAGTGTTGTAGAATTTCTAAGGATGCACCAAAATACAGTACAAACCAAAAGATAGTGAGACAGGTGTCAGTGAATGACCATTTCTAATGCTCATTCAAGCATTATCCTTTGGCAGTCTGTGTTATCTTCATTCAATTTGACACGCTCACAAACACTTGCTGCACTCCTCCTCACAGATACGCATGATAGCTCCTGTCTCCAGGTATGCCAGCCCTGCTTCCCACCGCTGTTTTCTTCCAACCGGCTGTTCTCAAACAAGCCCCCTCGGCTCTAATGCTACCAAGCTTGGATTTAGTGTCACCTATTCACCTATATCACATGTTTTTGGACTGTGGGAGGAAGCCAGAGTTCCTGGAGAGAACCCACAACAACAAAAAAGGCCGGCAGACGTGGATTTGACGTGGTTTAGGTTGTTTGCGGTTATAAAGATCCCGGATGGAGTGAACTCCAGACTGCAGCTGGCCAATTCTCATGCTAATTACTTCATTTTTATCTCCATGGAGCAGGTCCAAATGAAGGCTACAATGTTAGTATTGACCTGCAGAAAGGGATGTCCATGTTAAGTTGTTACTGTGTTTTGATAAATGGACAATCATTATCATTTAAAACAATAAAAATGCAATGGAGCACCGAGCCTTGCCAATAAAAGCAAACATGAAACTCATAAAATGTTTAGATGAAGAATCCTCCGGCAGCCCGGAGGTTTTACCTTGGCTCTGCGTTGCCAACCTCCTCCTCAGCAGCCACTCAGGGAATGAGGCTGGTGGCATTCGTTGTGAGCTTCAGAGTGCCCTCGATTTCAATCCAATTGAGCTTCTGTAGGAATTTCCGGGCAAGCAAGTCTGATTTATGGAGGCCCCACCTCACGAAGATAGGGAGCTGCTGCTCAGGTCATGATTTCTGCTACTATAGCAGACCATCAGATGTCATTTGCAGTCCATGCCTCGATGGGAAAAAGGTGAACCTACACTGTATTAGGGAGGTGCTTACAATATTATGGCTTTTCTTATCTTATTTGTTGCATGGCACAAAAATGTAGGGATGAAGTTTGAAAATGTCATCTGAGTAAAAAAATTGGTGATCAAACGTTTGTCTGTTCTTGTTTCAGCTGGACAAGATTTGGTCCAGTGATGTTTGCCTGGGACTGCTCTGCTTGTAGCTCATATTTATACTAAGTGCATATGTGTTGTTGTCTTCTGGGTTGACAGATGAGAAGTTTGCATCAATATTTGAACAAAGGCGTTTCTTTCTGTTGAGGCCATGCTGTGTTAAGAGTCTGCGGGAGAGCAGATATCCATTGCTTGTTTGATTCTGGTAGCAGAGAGTCGCTTTAGAGACGTTCCTGCAGTCGGACTGCAATAACTGTGAAACTTGCCTAGAGCCAGAAAGGGGAATAACCAGGAAGGAAATGAAGATGTGGTATTAGATAATATAAAAAGTGCCTTTTGCTTTGATACCACGTTGAATTTTGTCAGAATTGAGGATGAACATTGCATCAACTAGACAGAGGAATCTAGCTGATGTCTCATCCGTGTGATGAGCATAACACACAGTTGCTAAGCAGTTCATGACCTGTCAGTTTGTCACGGGCAAACCGCTAGAACAAGGATTGGTTTTGATGTGATGGAATAGCGTCTGTAAAACACCAAACATAATCAAGCGTTCATGTGTTACCGTCTATTCTCGCTTCATTTGCTGTTGTGTCGGGAGATGAAGAAATTTAATCTCATTGCCCTGGGGAGAAATTGTCAATCAGAAATCTCTTCCGACAAACAGAAGACAGTTGTGGGTCTCCTCATCCTTCAGCTGGCCAAAACTGGCCAAGAACCTAGAAAGAAGTGCATTTCTTTTCAGACTTTGTTTTATAAGCATTTCTTCAACATTCTGAACATTTTTCTTTTCTTCCCACCATGCACTTGGTTGTTCCGATCAGGTGCTCCCCTCGTGCTTCTCACTATCTTCAACACCCACCTATCATCTGCTTCACCAGTCTCTCTCCACCCCCATCCCCTCTGCTCGCTTCACCTCTGATCCTCATTCTAGACCATCCATCTGCTGCATAGAGCTGCAACAATGCAGCCTATGAAGACATCCCATAGCGGGGATATATAATTAATGCGGTATTGACCATATCTAGGCTGTAATTTATTCATGTGTTTACACAGACAGAGTAGCCTGTTTACACAAAGGTAACCATATTAAATCTGTAGGATACATCCCCCCAGAACTAAGCATGCAGTGTATTCCTCCAACCCGTTACTGAATTGTCAATATTGTGAAGTAGTCACGGACTTTTAATTAGAAGACTAAGAATTAATTAGTACATTTGTCTGTTAATTCATAGCAAAACAGCTGCTTCATGTTTATAGATGCAGAATGTTTTCAAGTGGGCTTTCCCGAGCTATGAGGAAATATGGACATGGTTTCTCCGATGTAAGAATTATTCAAAAGTGCCATCTTCTATAATTATTTAAAGCTATAAGTCATTCATTATTGGAAAATAACTTAAAGGTGTTGCCTTTTATTATAGTCATATATTCTCATGTTACTCTGTTTGCGCTGAAGATGGGGTCATAGTAGATGATGTTGTTTCGGGCCAAGATCATGCAGTAAGACCCCCATCAGTGCACAGTGCCCGCTTTAAAGTCCAACAAAGACCGGATGGAGACATCAGCTGGCAGTGGCACCACCAGAAATCCACTTCAAGTCCCCCAAAGCAGGTGCCCTCCAATTGATACACTGAATTTCCACCCATAGGCATGCACATATCCCCGAGAGCCTGCCCCAACGGGCTTCAGGACCCACAACGATTGAGCTTTGCACTGGTTATTCCTCCTTAACCCCACAGTGCAAAAACATGCAGTATAGGTGAATTGCGGATTCTAAATTGCTTAAAGGTGTGAGTGTGAATGGATGTCTGTCTCTATGGGTCTTATTAACTAAGATCCCAAATAACGAGTGCTAAATTGCATGTTCAAAATAACAGACTGCATGTTTGTTTGGTTTGCTTTATGCAGGTGATCAACCAAGAATTATAATAAGTATATGACAACGGGAGCAAACATGTTCTGGGTGTATGTTATTATATGAGGATTTTGCATGTGTTACCGGTTACCACTATGAAGAATTTGGACGCAGAGCAGAGTGACCGTTAGCGCAAAATCAAATATAGTGCCATGTAATTGGAGGTGTTAGTGGAGGAGGTAAATAAACACGTTCTTGAGCTAAAGTGAAAAAAGAAGAACAAATTAAAGGCTTAAATAGCCCATAAAAAAATATCGGCAAATAAAACCAATCAGCCTCTGCCCGTGGAAGCCTCTTACCGCTATTGAGAAGCAGGTGCAGCTCACTTACTGCAATGAGAAGATAGTTGGAATAGGTGACCTCAGGTGTGACAGCCTTTAGCCAATTCAAGAACAAGGTAGGTTCACAATAAGACAAAATACATTTTCTCCTGGATATATTCATGAAAAGAAAAATTAATGTGGCAACATTTTTGCTGAATATAGTTATAATTACAATTTCATCTTAAGAAATATATATATATATATATATATATATATATATATATATATATATATATATATATATATATATATATATATATATAAAATTCTCTTTTTTTATATGGAGAATCTTCATCAGAGGTTCGGCAAACCCCACGCACTTCTTAACTCAGCTCAAATCAGCAGAGATCCCCGCAAAACAGAAGTGCCCACTTTATGATGACATTAATCGGGAGTTGCTGCAGCAACAGGGAAACATTATGCAGCCCTTGAAGATGAATGCATCCAATGCGAGGTTGAGGGAAACGGCGGTGATGCGGTCTCTCAATCCAAGCGGTGACACAACGGAGCAATCAAGGAACAGAGAGATGGAGGATAGGGCACAAGTTGAAGTGAATACACTGGAGGAGACAAGCGCAACAAAATAGGAAAACCCCAGTTAAAAATGTAATGTTGGCGAAAAGAGGGTAATAGGAAGGCATGATGAATATCAATGTTAATTTTATTCAGGCTTTTGGTTAATTTTCTTCTCTTTAGTGGTGGTGAATGATCCGTTTTTTGGGCTAAATATAGGCCACATTAAATGTATGTTTTATCTAGGTGTTTTTCTTTTTGTTGAATAGTATTGCATGCAAGATAAAAAGAATTGCACACCTCAAACAGCTCATAAGAAACTACTTTGAATCCGATTGATGCATGTCTGCAATCCCGCAGCACTTGGTTGTTGCCCCACGTGTGGACAGTCGTCATTCTACTCCACATCTATGTTTGGCAATGTTGTGCAACACACAGCAGACCACAACAAACTCAGCCACTTTCTCTGGCCTGTATAGTAATGCCCCTCCAGTCTGGATTTTCAGTATTTCAAAGGTTCACTACACAACATTCCTCATGGGATTATGGGCCACATTGTATCTGTTCTACCAGCAGAAACAGCCACATTGTGCTGGAATTTCCCAGACGCAAGGAAAGGTCAAGTAGCCAGAAGTTTTACCATGGAAGGCATTGCATGACTCCTTCTTGTGTGTCGCTCCAAATCTAGTTCCTTGGTTAATCAAGAGCTCCAAAATGGCATTGGTGGATAGGCGATATGTCACCTATAGTTTAAACACAAGCAGAAACATCTTCTTTCATTGTGCCTATGTCTCCTACTCACTTAAAAGAAACCATCCCTGCGCACCTTCCTTTCAAATGTATTAAAGACACACGCAGTCGCAATCACCTCAATTCATTTCAGGCTGAGTAATTCACATTTGCGTGTGCTAAATTATTCTATTGGTCATATACTCCATCCAGTATTATGCAGGCAGAAACAGCAGATATTGCAGATTCATTGAGGCAAATGTGCTAAATGGATAGCGTGTGCTATTTTGCACATTTGAGAGACACAATCCTCAGTGCGCACCATTAGTGTATCGGTTTGCACTTTTGTATTTGACTGACATGAAGTTTACACACGTTTTTACACACGTAAACCTTCACTGAATCAGGCCTTATGTGTCAGCCCATTGATAAACTGGTAGCGCCCCAATGACCCTGAACAGGATAAACGGTTACAGAAAATCGAAATGATGGATGGTGCAGTGGTTTTAATATACATTTAAAATAAAATATCAAATCTAATTTTAGTTAATATGCAATACTTTCTCATGTTGCTCTGCTTAATAACTCAGTAACCGTTTTAATGTAAATTTCAATAAGAATATAAACATTTAAACATACATAAAAGAACAAAAACATTGAAATGATGACGGTCAGATGTTTTCCCAATGTTGGCAACCACAGCAGGTAAAGAAATCCAAAGACGTTCTTTTATGAAAATTTACAACACTCAGGAGATAATTGTTAAGAAAAAAATAAAGTGGGGTTTGCTGTTTTGTTACATTCAGGCCGATTGCATGTTGCTCGCTGTAATTGCTCAGCAGTAGGATGCTGGCCTTGGGTAGCCTGTATCTATAAATAAGCCATTATCACCTAACAAAACACACCATCAGGGTCTATAATCAGTTTGTCAGTTTGGAATTTTTTTTGGTTTCGTAAAAGCAATAGAACAGCATTCACATGGATTAAAGATACTAGTTAACACTTCATGGTGGCAAAGTAAAAGTTCTTAAAACTACATTGTTCTTAAGTTGGGATATTTGATTGAATGATTGATTGTTCTTCCACTGTAAGGGTGCAAAAGATGCATTATACATGTCATCTGAAATGTTCTTTCACGCTCTAATTGTAATTACCATGGGGACCAAACAGATATTTTCTGTAATATCCTGGTCTTGAATTAATAATAATAATAATAATCTTCATCAACCCATGACTTACTGCAATTTAGACTGCAACCAGACTTAACTTCTGAACTCAGTTTAAAAACGAGGCAGAGGTCAAAGGTTTAAGGTGCAGCGGGCAACAGTCGCTTTGTTTTTATACAATTGGGATTCAGGCACCGGTCTGTGCATCACGGTACGAACTCAATACACAACAGCTAAGTACTCCAAGAAAGCAAACCTCTGCCAGCGCCATTGTCACCAAAACCTGAACAAAGATAAAATAGCTCTCAGAAATTTCCATCAGCATTCATGCCTCTGAAAGAATGAATGTTCTCGCTTCTCAGTTGTACAACATGTGTATTCCATTTGGTATCTCCATGAGGAGAAACAACATTATTTATATGACATTCGTACTGTGAGAGCTTAGTTAACCGGAGTCAATTCCTGGTATGCATATACATGGCCAATAAAGCTGATTCTGATTCTGATCTCATCTGTAGCTGCCATTGTATCGTAAACTATGATGATGGTGCTGCTGACGTCGCTGTGATCAGATCTGCCTTGTGCCAAATTAGGTAACACCTTAATATACATTGATGGTTGGAATCATATGATAATCCGCGGTATTTTATGAGTTGTCAACAAAACTAATATTTTCCATCTAGTTATATTTTTTTAAACTTTTTAGAGATCATTTTGTATGATTTTGAATCTGCATTATATCAGCTGCATTAAGCTGGCAGGGCCACATCTCATCTTAATTACCGTACTAGGAATCCGTACATCTTCCCTCTCCAACTCTATATTCAAAATAATATTTTGATTGTCCTGATAAATTAATTATGCGTAATTGTACAACATCATACGTTGCTCATACATGGGTGTCTCTATCCTGATTGGCTTATCTCTAAACCTACAGTCTCCGAATTCAATGATTTCTGCCTCGGTCACACATCCACCTCTACATAATGCATTGTCTGAAGACGATGACAACTTTTCAAGATATCTTGAATACAACCAAGCAAAGTAAAAGTTATTGTCTTATTTCATTCAATGACACCATCTAGCAATGTTTATGAATTCACATCCAAAATCCAACCCCTACACAATATTTAAACAGCAATGAATTTTCAAGATATCTCGTTGACAACCAAGCAAACAAAAATACAAAACATGTAAAGATACATTGGCAGTCACCTTTTTCAACTTTAAACAGCAGCAGGGAGGTAGGTGTTGTCGGATGGAGCATCACTCAGCTCCCCGCAGCTCCACCTTACAGTATATACTATCGCTCTGCTGAAGCAGTGGTTGTAGATCACTGTGAAAACTGGGAAGCACTAGCCACAGAGGTCTCTTGGGGGACAGAGACCCTATACTGCATATTGAGGAAACATGCATATGAAACCCTGGGCGTCCACGAGTCTCAAATGAGTGGAGAATTTTCAAGCTGTAAACCAAAAACATTTACACTCTTCACCCTCTTTGTTTGAGTCACATTTCAAGCTGCAACCGCAAGATTTTCTCATTTCCATGTGTGTACATACCACAAGGTGCATGGCCGCAGGTGTTGCACTTTATGTATGGATTCAGTCATTTCAAGAGCAAACATTTTTGGCTTTTTCCAAAACTGTTAGGGGCTTGTGTTTACCCCTAAAGTGACATGGCCAACCACCAGCCTGAGGTTTAATCACACCAGAGAGCTTTGTTGTGTCTCACCTAATCTGTCTGCTGCAATGCCTCCGTAGCTGCTAAATAAAGAAAAATAGTTATTAACCCTGAACTCCTTTAATAAACCTCACCGCCGTTGAGGAGGATATTTGAAGGATAAGTTCCACTGCGGCTAACTGTCCTGTTGGTAAACATTGATATAATACCTGATCTATGAACACATTAGCTATTATATGGACGGCTGTGACTTTATCTGACAACTGTGTGTTTTGTATTCATGTTCTCCTCTTAAATGGTCTGGGTGCATACGTCTATGTTTTGCATCTATCCCAACACAAACCATGTCAGCGCTCCATTCACAAGAGAAATTGGAGCACTCCAGACAGGAAAAGCTTGCCTGGGGCTATTCATTTTGAAATTAAAATCATGTCTCTTTGTTCAGTCCCAGCTCCACGAATGAGGGAGAGAATGTGAATTTGTGGTACGGAGGCAAAAAGAACACCGAGCAAGCACTGGGATTTGTACAGCCAGGGAATCACATAGAGTCTTTTATCTATTCCCTTCAATCAGGAGACATCCGGTAGGGAAGGTAGGAGGATTAGATTAGCTTGAGTGCAGCGAGAGAGAAAGAGAGAGTGGGTTCTCTAATCCTGATGGGGTTTTCAGTGGTGAGCCCATCACTAGAGGAGATGCAGCCAGTGTGTTAGGACCGGGAGGTTCAGGGCTTTTTGCCACACTAAACCCTGCACACTTTCATGAACAAGGATCCAGTAAACTAAGGGATTAGTCAAAGAGTTTGTACACTTGCAGGTCCTCAGAAGTAGCAGAACGTGTGCTGACTGGAACACACCTCAGACGGCAGAGGAAGAAGGGAGTAATGTCTGTTAATGTGTTGCCAGTATGTTGTCGGAGAATTCTCTGACTGAATTAACTGCTTTTCGTGAAGACCAACATCTAAGAGATCAAATAAGTCTTTATGGGACCACTTTAGATCATCCGGCTGTAGGTCAGTGGGTGGAGCAGCCAGAGCTCTGTCCACTGCTCCTCAAGGATGGGTTAAACTTCTAGGACCATATTGTTTTTAAATTGTACCACTTATATGATTGTATGTGACAAATAAAGGGTCCTTATTCTTCAATATGTCCAGTTGCCCCCGTCTGCACGTGCTCCGTCTTCCCATAGTTGAGAATTGATTGGCTTGTAGACCAATGTGTATCAGTGTGTTGTGAAGTTAGCAGATCGGCTTCCATTTCAAAGGATTAAAATTAATGAACAGATTCATCATTATAGTATTACTATAGACAGACAGACAGACAGACAGACAGACAGACAGATCCTTTTAATAATTCAGTCGTTGTAGCATCTCCAAAAAAACAAGACATTCGACGGGGCCGAAGGTGGCTCTGTTGTTAGAGCGGTTCTCCACTTATCTGAAGGTTGGTAGTTCGATCTCCGGCCACTGCGGTGCACAAGACGAGGAGTTCACATTGTAAAGTGCTTTGAGTGGCACTAGAAAAGTACGATATAATTACATCCCATTTACCATTTTAACATTCTTGGGCAAGGCGCAAGACATATTATGTTATAGAAAACTTTATAGATTAAATATTATATATATATATATATATATATATATATATATATATATATATATATATATATATATATATATTACCATATATAAATAAGATAAAAATAAGGATATAAAAAATTACTTATACTTTAAAAAGCATCAACCTCAAGCGCAATAGTCAATACTGCTTTCTGAGGTGTCCTTCTCATTCATGAAGATGCAACACGTTTTCCAATGGCATCACACACCTTTATATCCTGTTGCAGTATTTACTTCCGAATGCATCGGCCTCCCGCCTCTTTTCGTCTCCTCTCCCTCATCCTCACAGGGAAATGATTTTGAATATCAGATTTTTTTTTCTACTAAAATATATACTTTCCTCACAATCCTGACAAATTTTCAACTCTTCCTTCAACAATTTGTTTTTCTTCCTTGTTTGTTTATTGGTGTATGTAGCAACTTATTTTACACCATCAAAGTCAAAACAAATTGAACCATGGTTCAGCTTGATGCCAAACGACACCATCTCTTTTTGTCGGAACCAGAGTATGACTGTTTAAGAAGAAGAAAGAAACAATCCTTTATTAGTCACATAGAGTCATACACAGTACAACATAGTGAAATTACTTCTCTGCATTTGACCCATCCCTGAGGGAGCAGTGGGCAGCCCCTCGTGGAGCGCCCGGGGAGCTAAGGATTCAGGGTCTTGCTCAAGGACCCTACGACAAGTAGACCCTGGTGGGATTCGAACCGGCTACCTTTCGATCTTCTGATTGGGAGACGGCCGCTCTACCCACTGAGCCACAGCCGCCCCCACAGCCGTTTGATCCATTGGACATTGGTCTGTAGGTTTCACACCATAATTTTTTGTCTGGATCAAATTGATAGCCAGAACCAGATGAGGAAAGCTTGACAGTACCCTGATTGTATCGTATAGACTAATGCCATTGCAACAAGAACTGCTGTGTATTTTACTTCAGTCCCCTCAGCCAGTTCGCCCATGAGCCTTCTCCTGGAAACCTCTTTAAAATTCCTCACAATCCAACAAAACAGTTATTATTTGTTACACATACAGGGATGAAAAACAAGGCAGCTGAAAATCAGCAGCTGAGATAACCCTTAAACAATTCCATAGATTTCCTAAAGGAGTTGACCACATCGCTCTTCAGAAAAGAGAAAATAATGTTAATAAACAAACAACACTAATGACATAAATTATTAAAAGCTAAACAAAGATGGCTGTTTTATCATATTTTGCAGGCTCGAAAAACAAAGTTCTGCCTTGCTCTCCACAAAACACCCCTAAGCATTGTCTGTGTGTCCCAGTGTAGTTCAAATATTAAATAGTGTGGTATTTGGGGGAGGATTTTCTCTCCATTACACTTCCTGTAATTTATTATATTTCACTGCTGTGGTGGAGGAAGGACTGTGGGCATAGGCTGATGTTCTGTTGTTGTGTTATTTCTCAAGCTGAGCTCCAGAGCGATTTGTTTGAGGGAGATGTTGCTGCAAGGAGTTATAGCTGCTAGCTGGGTCTGGTTTCAGGGAGGGGGAGAGAGTGACGGATGGTGGAATGTGTCTTTTGAAGATTTAACTGCAGGGAGAAAGCTTGTTTTTAATGGCGATAGTAGAGGATGTTGTGATAATTAACACAGATAGGTCATAACATTAAAAGCACCTTTCTAATATTGTGTAGATCCCCACTTGCCTCCAAACAGCTCCGTGTTGCACTGAGTGTTCTTAGACCTTTATAACAGGACCGACATGAACGTTTTCAGTCATTTTCCCTACAATAACTCTTCTCTGGCATCAGACAACGCGGATTAGCCTTCAACTTTTATCAATTTCTGTTATTCCCTTGCTGCTAAACATCTACCACCCACTGACACGTGGTATTGTTACACGATCAATCAATAATAATCAATAATCAATGTTATTTTGACCCCACTCATCAGTGGTAATAATGTTGTGATTGGTAAATAAGAAGCGGCCAAGATGGACTTCATAGTTTACTCAGCAGTGGTCTATGGACCGAGAATTTCTTTCTCCTTTTCCCTTTTATGTTTTTCTTCTTTGCCGTCTCTGTAGAGATGCTGTCTCATTGTAGAGTACACTACACTGTCCCAGAGGATTTCCAATGGTACTTCTCAGTTTCTTCTGTTTTATCTGTATCAGTAGGCTCTCACAAAACATGCCCGCGTATATACAAAATACGGCAGAGAATGGATGTTGCCATTTGCGTCTTTAAAGTTGATGGGTCTTAATTGGCTGGAAAGTATCTGGGAAGGTTTGAAACTTGCTTATCTGTTTATTGGAGATGAACTTCTCTGTTCTGTTTTATTCATTGTATTTGAAACTTATGTGGCTCTAATGTTATTCCGCAGATCCAAGAGGTGAATCTCTGCAGCATGGTCAGTCTGGGACACTACCCCGCTTCCTGGAGGAGCCTGTCGATGCTTACATTGTCAAGAGCAACCCCATCAAGCTCCAATGTCAAGCTCGTCCTGCTCTTCAGATCTTCTTCAAGTGCAACGGCGAATGGGTCCATCAGAGCCAACACATGTCTCAGGAGCACACCGACATGGGGACAGGTACAAACTAATGTGTTGAACTTATACAGACTGTCCCGTCACCTTGACTTATGAGCGTAGCCTTCTTGTCTCCCAAAACAAGAGCTGAAGCCTCAGAATGAAATTTCCAAATGGGGCGTTATGACAATCCTTGCGGTTACTTCCAATACTGAAAATATATGCCTCAATTTTTCGTGGATTCTGTGTGTCACATTTGATTCGAGGTGAAATGACAACTGTTTGGCCATGAAAGATGGCAACATTGTTCAATTTTAGGATTTGACGTTGCACTCAAAATGGCGTCTCTTCCTGATGCAACTTGCTGAAATACAGTTGTTGTTTGAATTAAAGAAAAATGAAGTCATTCCAACCCCAAAGAAAAATGCCACCATTTTTTTCTTAAGCTGTTGTATGTAGGCCCTTTTGTTACATCATTTCACAAATGGCATTGAATTTCTTAGGAATCCATGTATTTTTGACAAAAAGAAAAGAAAAAGAATAGTACTTTCTTCGTTTAACTTGGAATGTAGTTATGTTACATTTGAATTGACTGATTTTGTTGTATGAAAGGTTGTGGATTCAAGGTTGTGGTTGTTATACTTTAAAAAAAACTCAGCATAATTAAGGTGAATTTGTAAAATAATCTTAATTGTATTGTATGAAATTATGTAGTAGCATTGGGAGTTGGACAAAAAAAAGGACACTCTTTTCATCTAATTAGAATATACCTTGCTTCAAAAGGGAGCAGATGAAGGCAGACTTATTTATGGGCCTCCCTTGGCTGCTTTTAATGTGACAGGGTTGATGCTTCACTTATCACACAGTGGCAATAAATATCTCCTCCCAGGAGCTCTAAATTTTAAAACTTCTTGTCTGGATTCATAGCGCTGCTCCCACATGGATATATTTTTCCACTGGGATAAACACAGAGGAAGAGATTAGACCACGAGTGAGAGGGAAGGGAGGAAACCCAGGATTATATCTTTGAAAGGAGACCCGTGCTCATATGTGATGAAATCGCATGTGCTGCCAGTTCGTGTTGCTGTGAGCACAAACTGCAAGCGAATGTGATAATGTAGGTTCAAGTGGAATCAGGAAATTATATCAGGTGTGAACGACATATTAAGGTTGAATAGATTTCAAATAGACTGAAAACCTCTCTGTTTGAATTATTAAGAAATTATTAGCGTAAGAAATTGCACCCCTAGTACTATAATCAACCATAACATTATAACCACAGACAGGTGAAGCATTGATTATCTGGATACAATGGCACCTGTCAGTGAGTGGGATATATTAGACAGCAAGCAAACACTTGTCTGTCTTGAAGCCATAATAATAAATGGCTAGATGGCTGGGATGGCAGGGGTTAGTACCTAGCCATCATTGGTGTGCATGGAAAGAGAAGATTAGTCTGTCCTGACCCAGCCAACCGAGGAGCTTCTGTA